>JAABOM020060447.1:0-11861 GCA_011800125.2 Solanum clarkiae
ATTGAAATATAGGTTATCATGTTCACATGCACTCATACCTGCATACTTAGTACATTCAAACATACTAACATATGTTTTTTGCCTACATGATCTAACCATGTAGCGATCAGAGACTTTTCTCATCTACCTCTTCACAGCTAGAATCGATTTGTGAAAGTTTGCTTGTGGTAAGTCCTTTATTCCAAGGACAAGACCTGTCTTCTATCTACCTATTTTAAGTTATGGTCATCGTATATCTTTTACTTTGAGGGTGAGCCCGGGGTATGTCTTGGCCCCTGTCCTATCTTTGACTAAGAGGAATCATTAGATATCATGAAACTCTGTGTACAAGCTTGTATGGTTGTTTCTTATGGAGCTATCTTTGTGTCTTATCTTTTATTGATGTTGTTATGACGTGATGATGAGATGATGAAATTTCTAAGTCCCTACTCCCATAGCTTGAATCCTATGAATCTCGCCCCTTAGATTTTGTTGTTGTTTAATGTGTGATTGCAAGTCCCATGTTCCCTATCCCTGTAGTTTGAGTCTCAAATTCCCGTCCCTTAGACTTATGTTTTTAAATTATGTGACAATGAGCCTTATACCCCCTTATCCCATAGTTTGAGTCCCAATACCCCTATCCTTTAGTATCACTAATTCCTAACCGATGATGTCTGTATGGATGCCATGAGCCTTATTTGAGGACTTCAGGTTCCCATTCGCCATATCACTCCTAGGACCTGGACTTGGATCATGACAGGCAGACAATAAAGTTTTTGTTTCCTAAGTTTAGGAGTTCCAGGTTATAATCAATGATCTCCTTGTTGAAGGTGTAATTTAACTAATTTGAACATATTAAGTTGGTTCTTAATATTACATAATTTTTACTATAGAATTGATTGTGAATGATGTTTTTCAGGTAACTGCTATAATTGATAAGTTACTCCCACTTTAGAAGGACTTCAAGAACTACTTAAATCAGAAATGCAAGGAGATGACTGATGAAGATCTCATCGTAAGATTGAGAATTGAAGAGGAAAACAAGGTAATATAAAAGACGTCACAAATAAATTGAACAATAGCAGAAAAAAATATTGTTGAAGAAAGATCAACTATCAAAAAGAGAAAGAAGTTGTCTATACCAAAAGTCTACCTATCTAAAAAGAAGTTTAAAGATAATTGTCACAACTATGGAAAGGCTGAACATACAGTTGTGGATTGTTTCTCTTCAAAGAAGAAAGACAAAAAGAATCAAGCAAATATAATATAAAATAAAAAGGAAGTGGAGAACCTATGTGCCATGTTAACTCAGTGCAACTTATAGGAAATCCCAAGGAGTAGTGGTTTGATCTGGAGACACTTCACATATTTGTGCAATTAAAGAAGCCTTTGCAATATATGCATCTGTTGCATCTAATGAGACCATTTACATGAGAAATTCTACCACAACTGTCATTCCCAAAGTCCCATTAAGGTGGACTGGCACCCGATGCCGACAAGACTCGGGAGAACCAACATGTAACCATATGCTTTCTCAGGAAACTATAAGGGGTTTCCATATTCAACATGCTTAAATAAAGTAGACAGTAATAACAAACCAAAACGAAATGCATATGACTAGGCCATTAGAGTTACAATGTCTAAAGTATGAGATATGACCACAGTTTAATTTATATAGTCTACAAAATCTCTAGATATAGAAAAGTATCTAATAAGGGTCACCCCATGACTAAATATACAATACAAAATAATAAGCTCTAGACACACAAGCCGTGAAGCAACCTGGAGCTCGGTAACAACAACTGGATATCCTGTACTCCTACTGGGGAGATCTATTAGCTCCTGTACCTGTAGCATGAAAGATAGGTCCCCCTTAAGGAATATCAGTATGAGATAATGTACTGAATATATAAGACAGGAAGTACTGTATATAAAGTAAGAACTCAAATGAAATCATGCACTGGTGTAAGAATAAGAAACCACCTTTAGTCATATTGTGGAATCATATACTTTATATCCTTTTTATTACTTTACATTTCTCTACTGTATAATTTGTGCACAACATATAATACAAATAACTTGCTGATCAGTGGTAAATCAATATCGGGACCAACTCATGCTAGACTTTCCTTTCACCCCTAGGATACCCCCTTCCCCCTCGTAATATGGGATCGACCCATGCTAGGTGATACTTCCACCCATGGGATACCACCCATCAATAAACAACATAGTTTATCTTTTATTTACCTTTGAGATGATTCGTTTGGTGGTCATAGTATTTGAGTTGTAGGAATATAGATATAACATGTGACATATAAATAATCATACAAGATAATAACACAATGAGAAGAGTAGGTTACACAAATGATGAAATAAGTAGGAAATGAAACAACACGTGAACTTTATTAGCAATAAGAACCTATGTATCTTGGTATCCAAGTATATATACAGATTTGAAAATGACTATACATGGGAGCATATGAACAAGTGAAAGAGTGGATACACGGTTATTAGTTATATCGGAGTTGGCAAGTGCTTTTTATGTGCCAAGGAAGGATCTACGTTTTATGCTAAATAATACAAAATCAAGTAGCCATACATACCTCATTGTGCGACGTCGTTACTACATCGAAGTAACCTCCCTTTCTCCCAAATACTTATCTACAATAGAGTAGGTGATAAAACTAGTATTAGTATCTAATAGATACATTTTGGTAGTCCAATCGTACATAAAAAATAACGCACGAGCAACAAGCGTGTAATTATCAACCCACACATATTCTTTCAATCTTTCCACCTCTAATCGTATTTTCTAGTACACATTCTCCTACACATTTAAAACTTGTTTTAGTCTCATAACAGTCTTACAATATCCCACAAATCACAAAATATAACAATTCAACACAATATACAAGGAGGCAGCATAACATTACGTCCTTTCGCTACATTTCGACGTCAACTATCCCAAACCTGCCCCAACTTTAACCAAACTGCTCCACCATATTTACACACAAAAACAGTCCTAAAATAGTTCAAAATCAATCCCAAAGTAGATAGAGGATATGAAACAAAAATCTTCAATCATCAGCCCACAAGTTCTTATTGAAGGTACAATTAAAGTAACCATACAAGAACTCATTTTCAAGGAGAACAAAAATGGTGCAACAACCTTTCTACATCATTACAGAACTAAAAGTAATTCAAAACAGCAACCTCCCTTTATAATCAAGCCAACCAAAAAAAGAAAAGTTTTCAAATAATCAAGAAAAATGTACAATAATCTTTGGAACACATGCTGTCCAAAAATTCTAACACAAGAATAACCAGTCTATTCCTCTTATTTTTCATGAAAAATCATATTAAACACACAAGTATTTTTACTTACCTTTATCTTCAAGGTGTAAGGCTACTCCAAGAACTCTAAAAATTTCTTGTAGCCACTTTGCAAAGTTAAGAAAGAGTAGAGAGAAAACTTTGTGAAAGCTGAAATATTTTCAAGTTCAAAATGACTTATAGGTGCTGTTTATAAGCCCTTTTAATAGGAAAATTTTCGTCGACTTTCTCTTGACTTTAAGCCTTATTATATGAAGGTGGTGATGAAACAGCTTGAACTTTCCACTTGGACCTAAATGGGTTTCAATCTGATGGGTCTTAGCTGTCCACTTTTTCCTTCACTTAGTTTGGGCCCAAATCAAGTGAATTCTGAATGTATTTGGGCCTTTTTATTATTCATCTTGTGTTGTAAATATTGTCCATTTATGATGCTAAAATATGGGCTAAAGTTACACCCTTAACACAGACTTTATTCATTACCAGACTTGGACAGATTCAGTGTCGGGCCTTGTCTCTTTCCACCTAGCCTATTTAAGCTAAGCATGTAGGTGAATCACCTGCTAGCTTCCTAAGTCCTACAAGCACCTCATTTCTTTCACTTTATTTAAGGCCGCGATATTCTCAATTTGACTTAAAACTTATATACACTCACTCGTCTTAGGCGTTAGACGTACACATCCCTCTAAGCTGAAGTTCAAGCAGTTTTAAAAATTAGTGCTGATTTGACCAAGCCATATTATGTTCCATTGCATAGGACTAGTACATGTAAGATGTGGAGTGTTACAACAACAAAAGTTGAAGGCTATGGAAAAAATGTTTAAAGATTACATCTAGCAATGTGGTTACTCTAAACAAAGTTTTTTATGTTCCAGAAATGAGAAAGAACTCAATTTCTACTGGTCTCAAAATTAAGAACAGATTTAAATGTGTTCTTGTCTTAGAAAAATTTGTAATTAGTAAGAATGAGATACATGTAGGAAAAGACTATCTTACTGAGGGTCTTTCAAACTGAATGTAATAGTTGCTGAAAATAATAAAGTTTATGCTTCTTCTTGCTTGAGTTAAATGATTTATGACATTCACATTCAGGATATGTCAATTATAAAACCTTGTGAAAAATGAGTATTTTGAATCTATTGTCAAAGTTTGCAAATAAATAGTTAAAGTGTCAAGTCTATGTTGAATCTAAGTATGTTAAACATCCCTATAAGTCAGTTGAGAGGAAATCAAATTCCTTAGACTTAATTCACATAGATGTTTATGACATGAAGTTAATACCATCTCGTACTGGAAAGAAGTATTTTGATAACTTTTATTAACGGCTGTATGTAATACTGTCATGTTTATTTACTTAGTACTTCCTCTGTCCCATTTTATGTGACACTTTTTCCTTTTTAGTCTGTCCTTAAAAGAATGTCACCTTACTCTAATTGAAAATAATTTAACATTGAAATTTCCCTTTACCTTTAATGAAATGATTCTCAACCACACAAATATTTCAGAATGATTTTAGACTACAAGTTTCAAAAGTCTTTCTTTTTTTCTTAGACACCGTGCCAATCAAAAGGTGCCATATAAATGGGATGGAGGGAGTAGTAAAGATGAGAAAATTGAAGCATTCAAATAGTACAAACGTAAAGTTAAAACACAACTTAATAAAAAGATCAAAATGATAAGGAGTGATAGAGGCGACAAAAATGAATATCCTTTTGAAAAAATCTGTTTGAAATATAACATTATTCATCAAACAACAGCCTCTTACTTGCCACAATCAAATAAAGTTGCAAAAAACAAAAAAAAAGAATACTTAAGGAAATGAACAATGCCATGTTGATTAGTTTTGATTTACCCCAAAATTTATAAGGAGAAGCTATCCTAATGACTAGTCGAATACTCAGTCGAGTTTTCCATAGTAAACCACAATCTATACCATATGAAAGGTGAAATGAAGAAATCATAACCTTGAATATTTAAAAATGTGAGTGTGATTGTCTAAGGTCCAGGTTCTTAAACCTAAATGGACAAAAATTGGACCAAAAATGATTGATTGTGTGTTTATAGAATATGATATAAATAGTAAGTATATCGATTTTTAATTCATAGATCAGAAAATCCTAACATTTATATTAATGTCTTTGAAACCATATTCCCATCTAAGAGAGAATGTGAATTGCCTAATGAAAGAACTAAATAATTTTGAGAAGAAACAAAGAAAAGTGATCATAACGAAGAAAATTCAAGACATAGCAAATGTCAAAGGATCTTTTATTTCCTGTGTACCTGAATTTATAATATTTTTATTAGAAAATGAATCTCAAAATTTTGAAGAGACTATGACTTCTTCGGAAGCACAATGTTGAAAAGAGGCAGTCAATAATGAGATAATATCCATAATAATTAATCATACATGAGAATTGATTGATTTTTCTCTAGCAAATAACCCTTAGGGTCAAAATAAATTTTCAAAAGGAAAATGAAAGATGATGGTACTATTGATAAAAATAAAACGAGTCTCATTATTAAAGAGTTTAGATAACATGAAGATCTTGATTACTTTGATATATACTCACTTGTAATTAGAATTGTGTCAATTTGAGTGTTAATAGCAGTAGCCGCAGTATACAATCTAGAAATCTATCAAATGGTGGTCAAAACGACCTTTTTAAATGGATATTAGGAGGAAGAAATCTATATAGAACAATCAGAAGAGGTCATAGTTCCTTGAGATAACAATAAGATGTGTAGAGTTGTTAAGTTATTGTATGCACTAAAACAAGCACCCAAACAATGGCATGCGAACTTTCACCATAAAGAGTTATCAAATGGTTTCAAAATTAATGAGTGTAACAAATATGTCTATATAAAAAACACTCAAAATAAAGTCGAATTGTTTGTTTATATATGGATCATATGTTAATAATGAGTAACAACATTACTAACATAAGTGCTACTAAGCATATCTTTGCTAGTGAGTTTGATATGAAAGCCGTAGAAATCACCGACAAAATATTAGGAATTAAGATTCACAAAACTCCTTAAGGTCTAGTATTGTCTCAATCTAATTAAATCCAAATATTGCTAGAAAAATTCAAAAAGTACAAAAAAACCAATTGATCTGAACCTTGATCTTACTAAGAATAAAGTCAAAAGTCAGTCTCAATTGGATTATGCTAGAATGTTGAGAAATTTGATGTATATCATGAATTGTGCGCGACCAGACATAGCTTATGCTCTAAGTAAATTGAGTCAATACACAAGTAACCCCAACCAAAATCATTATATAGCAATGAAATGAGTTTTGGAGTCATCTAGAGCACACTCAAAACTTTGGTTCGCATTATAACCATTATCCTATAGTCGTTGAAGGATTTAGTAATGCAAACTCAATTACTGGGTCAACTGAAACTAAGTCCACAAATGAATATATTTTTACTATTAGTGGAGGAGCAATATTTTGAAAATCATCCAAAAAAATATGTATAGCTCGCTCTACAATTGTTGCAGAGTTTATGGCCTTAGACAAGGATGATGAAGAAGTTGAATGGATCCGAAATTTCTTAAATGATATTTTATTTTGACCTAAATCAATTTCTCCTATATGCACACATTGTGATAGTCAAGTCACAATAAAAAGAGTTGGAAGCATTCTGTACAACTGTAAGTCTTGTCATATATGATGAAGACACAATACCGTTAGACAACTATTCTCTAGTGAAATTATCACAATTGACTATGTAAAGTCAAAGGATAATATATCAGATCCACTTACAAAAGGCCTAATTAGAGAGGGAGTTGAATGATCATCAAAGGAAATAGGACTATGATCGAGGACAATCATTGGGGCGATAACTCCACCTAAAAGACTGGAGATTCGAAGATCTAGATTGAAAGAGATCAAACAAAGTTATTGATGATGATGCAATGTTCATTAACAAGGATAAAGTATTATGATATTTTAATGGCTTGTAAGTTTGATACGGGGTATATCAAATATTGTATCTACGGGATAACATATTCAGAAATCACCTATGTAAGTGTGAAATGTAAGCTGCTTCAAGGAGAATTCAGTAAGGTCAATTCTCTATGCACTTATGAACCAGGAAATTAATTACGTGACTTAGGTTGTCTAGATATACACCAAAGTTAGACGGTTCAAAGATATCAAATCTATCGATTGACAGAGTATATTCGATATATGTTAACTATGGAAAGTTGAATGGAAAATCTACTTATCCAAATGTAATTAACCCTTACTTACGAATCACACAATTTTTTCATGCATATGTTTTTAAACAATAGTCATTCCTATTCATATGGGGCATTCTTGGATTTTTAAACGTGTGAATGGAAATGAAGGTTTGTGACTTTTCTGAAAAGGTGTGACCTTTCTAAAAGGTCTTGACTTTTTCGAATGGATGTGACTCATTTGAAAAATTATGATTTTTTTTTAAAGGGCATAACTTTTTCGAAGAATTGTAACCTTTTTAAAAGGTTGTGTCTTTTTCAAATGGTTGTGACCTTTCAAATAGGGAACAATAAGCACATTTTCTTGGCTATAAGTAAAGAGATCTTCTCTCTTTTTTTAGCATTGAATTTCCTTCTTATGCATACATGTTCTTACAAATAAAAGTAGGGTCTTCTGTGATTTTTATTGCTTGTCTTTTTGAGTTCCCCGAGAGAAAATAATCCATAATATCGAATACTGAGGGGATTAAAAAAATCCTTAAGAACACATATTGAATTTTATGGACTCGATTTTGTTTTAATATTGTTTCTAGTTTTCCTTATATATTTTATTTTCATTACTAGTTTAATTTTTAGGTTTTGAGAACTTACTAGAAATTTGTCCCAAGTGATTTTTTAATATAGAAATTCAACATAAGATGCCTTTAAAGAAAATATAATATCCTTTATATAAGTGTAAACTAGTGTTTGGTACAGAGTAGTGTCTAAGAATTCTAATAGTAATCCACATAACTTATAAGAATTAAAGAAAAAAATATACATAAATACATTTATAACAAATTTTGCTATTTATAATATGATAAATAAGAATTAAAGAAAAAAAATCCACATTAATTAGGTTTCATTTTCCAGGCCAATGACATGACATCAATTAGGCTTTCAAGTTTTCTTCCAGCATATATCAATGGGGCTTCCAAATTTTGAAACGTGTCCCAAGTATAATTTCAATGGACAATGATCCATGCCTAGTCTTAACAATGGTTAATTTTCTTTTCTCACTTTAGTCTTGTCCTACCTAGACAAGGTGACAAGACATACCAAGTATTTTTTTCTCTACTCAAATGTCACTTTTAACTTCCTTTTCAATATTCTTCTTTATTCAAAACATAGAACTTTAGTCCAACAATTCTGGTGGTCCACTAGACTATTTTCTCCTTTAATATAATGGCTATTCAACAACTAATTGGTATGGCCCAATTATTTGAAAATTTAAAAAGGGAAATGTACTGCGTACTAACCAACTTTTGTTGATGATTTCTATCTGTCTGATGAATTTCAATTGAGGCCTAGTTATTGGTAAATTAATTTATACTAACAACATTACCAACTCGATTGACAATTACTGCATATTACTGAAGTCCTTTATTTATTTATTTATTTTTTTAATCTCAAACCGATCAACATATTAAGGAGTTTATGTGAATTCATCTTAATCTAATTACTTTCTCCTCAAAACTATGTATATACAAATGTAAAAAGAAACATCCATGTTCTTTCACAATTTATTTAATGTCTTGTATCTTTTAAATTGACCTAAAATGATGAGAAATTATGTTGAAATGGTTTGATGGAGATGGACTAGAGTCGAAAAGAATACGGGACCAACACAAAAAGGGATGCAATTCAGCGGTCATTGAAATAATATAAATATTTTGAACTTCAGGTATAAGGAAAATACTAATTCATAGACTTGGTTGAGAATTTTTTAGAGAGGTTACGATCTAGGCACTCCAAAATACATATAAAAATGAGTGAGTCAATGATGATTTAAGTAAATTTTCATTATTTGATCATATCTCACACCGAATTATATGATGAATATCTAAGCTTTCAAGAATCAATCCCAAACTCCTATTCTCATTACCATCAAAGAATTTGTATAATGAATAGTTGGAAACATATACATCCTTAGATTTTAGACATACTTGAATTGAGATAAATTAGACTATTGAGCATATTTGGACATCTTGCACCATGCTGATTGTATCTTCAAAATGTTAGTTTGCACTATAGCTTGGAAGTATTTTAAAACTAACTATTTAGATTTTTGAAAAAGTTTCATGTTCCTTGCATGTTTGATAAAAAGCATAAAAGTGTGCTTTGTGCCTAAATGGTAGTGTCCTTGACTTATTTTTTCTTTTTCATTTTATCATTGCTTAATTATATTTTTCATTTATCCAATCTTGTCTATAATAACTTTTAACTCATATTCAACTTTTCTTTATAATTACTTATGATTGTTAATATGTGACATTATGTAACAGTAAAAAATAATATAACTTATTCAAATATTGTATTCTTCAAAATTCGAAAACAGTCGCGCTATGTTTTTAAACATAGGGGTCAGGCTGCGTACATCCGACCTCCCCTTACCCCGCAATGGGCGGGAGCCTTTGAGGCATTGGGGTAATATTGTTGTTGTATTGTATTCTTCAAAATGATATAGTATAATACGATCCGATACAATATATTATGACACTATATAATAACTATCAAAACAAGTTGTAAATGTGATAAATTTCATTAAACAAAATGGAATGACATGTGACATTGTACCGAATGTCATCAAACTAGAGGTGACAAATAGTTGGATTGGATTGAATTTGGATGAATTGAATATAAATTAAAGCCAAAATGGATTAGATTACAATTCATCTATATAAAATATGTGTAAATATAAATTTGATCAAATATGATTCAGATAAAATGATTCTAACCACTTTAATCTCCTAAAGGCCAAGATAGAGTGTTAATGCTCAACCTCATTTCCAAATAATTTTTTTTTAAAAAAATATTCTTTTCATACAAAAAAGAATTTAATGTTTTTCTACTTCCATACCCTATCCCAACCCACACCTTTATCACCCTCAATTTTTAAATTAGAAAATATAAAAAAAATTCACGCACCCTACCTGCCTCCTCATCCGTCACCTATCCCCCACCCTACCACCATTTTTTTTTAAAAAATAATTAAAATAATTTTCTTAAAAAATAAAATTTTCAACCCCATGCCCCATCGGACTCCCTATCCCGAAATTATTTTTAAGGAAAAAAATGAAAAAATTCAAAAAAAAAAAAAAAATTTCACCACCCTACCCCTACTCCCACCCGCATCTCACCCCACCCTAATAGTTAAAAAGAAAATTAAAAAAAAATTGAAAAAAAATGAATTTTTTTCACCATCCCATGCACCACTTCCATCCTCCCCCCTCCCCTCCCCCACTTCCACCTTAACTCCCTACCCCATTGGACCCCCAACCCCCCACCTCCAATTATTTCTTTTGAGAAAAAAATTAAAATAAAAAGTTAAAATTCTTTTACCAACTCCCCCAACCGAACCCCCTACCCCCACTCAATTTTATTTCTAAAAAAAATTTAGAAAAAGAGTTAAATTTTTTCATAACCCCCCTCCCTGCACTTTCACCCTACGCCACCCCTACCTTCACCCCCGAATTTTTTTTAAAGAAAAATTTAAAAAAATGTTTCTCACCCCCCTCCCTTCCATGCTATCCCTCCCACCGGACCCCCTTGCCCCCAATTTATTTTTTTAAAGACCCCCTTCCCTCACTACTAAAAACTGCCAAAAAACGACGCAAAAAAGCGACACAGTCAGTTCCGTCGCTTTTTTCCTCGTCGATTTTTTAAAAGTGATGAAAAAGCGACGGACAATGTCGCCAAAAAGCGACAGATGACGTCGCAAATAAAAAAATAAAAAAAAGAAATGGAAGTCTATCGCTTTATTTATTTTTTAATTATTTATTTTTTGCGACGGACTGCGTCGCAAATATTAAAAAAAGTAAATTTTTAAAAAATAAAAATAAAAAAGCGACGGACTTGGTGATCCTGTCCTTCCCTTTTCTGGATTTTTTTAAAAAAAAATTCATAAAAGCGACGGACTTAGGGACTCCGTCCATCGCTTTTCTGTAATTTTTTTGACAACAGAACCCTGTATTAAAAGTCAAATGTAATATATACCAAAACAGCCCAATGCAACACAATTAACAACAACTAAAACATTCAAAATATGTACTAATAAATACAATTAAACATAGATAACATAGAAATTTATAATTTATAAAGTTTTAAATCGTTTCAAATTTTATATTACATTCAACTTCAAAGTTCACAACTTAATATATTCAAGTTAATTACAAATTAATTCTAAGTTCAAGTTAAAGACTTGCAAAGTTCAACTTAGGTACAAATCCTATAGTTCAAACTTTAAATTATCTAATCAAAATTCACAACTTGAAGTTCAAGCTAAGTTCTAAAATCTCAAAGTTCAAGTTCAAAATTAAATCTAA
>JAABOM020060448.1:0-11860 GCA_011800125.2 Solanum clarkiae
TGAGGGTTCCCAGGAAATAGCCTCTCTACTTCTATGGTAGTGGTAAGGTTTGCATACATTCTACCCTCCCCAGACCCTACTTGTGGGATTTTACTGGGTATGTTGTTGTTGTTTTGTGTTCAAATATCAATTTCCAGAGAGGTTTTTGTATCACCTCCGCGACATGCCTCTATGTTATTTAGGACTATTTATTTTAATTCTATCCAAGACTTCTAAGTCTTGGGCCTAAGTGTTCCCAAACGTGCTTTTATCTATACTTAGCCAAATTTCAGCCTCATATCATCCTAAACATTCCCCAATACTCAAATAGTTAATCATATTTTCACTCCCCAAACTCAAGTCCCAAAGCCTCATCCCAAGCTAAGGTTTTCATTCAAGGTTCTTCTACAAACTTCAAGTCTCCATTCACCAAGTTAATCTCTAAGCTAAGGTATATGGGTTTCTTTTATGGATTCCTTTCATCCATGATACCCAAGACCCTTTTTACTCAAATTGAATGATTTAAAGTATATTATGAAATTCACTGCATAATATGTTAAAGCTATGTAAAGTTGTGACTGTTTCGCTATGTTTTAAGCTATAAATCTTTGACTTATTATAAGATTTGAGAAGGGGTTTTGATGTATATTGCTTGAGGGTGATGCAAGGCGTTGATTGATGATTTTAAAATGGAGTTTCTTTCATGATTTCATCTCTATATTTCATGGTTTTCTACTAGCATTACACATCCTCTAAGTATTTGATAAAATGTCCGGATGTGGTTTCTTGAGGAGTTCAAGGTTCAAAGCATGAGATATGATATGATTGACTATATGATAATGAAATGAGCTTATGTATATGATAACTTCTATACAAAGTATTGCATTAGGTCATGCCTAATTCGGGGGACTAAGAACCTGGATAACCTAGATGGGAGTTTGTACTCATCAACCTAGGGAAGGGTTTGTACTTCTCCACCTAGTGATGGAGCAGCAGCATCACAAACCTAGATGATGGTTTGTACTCATCAACCTAGGGAATATTTTGTACTTCTCCACCTAGGTGATGGGGCAAAATTATCACCAACCTAGATGAGAGTTCGTACTCATCTACCTAAGTGACGGGGTGGCATCATCACTAACCTACCAAAGGGTTAAACATTTGGAAATCTATCTTGGTATCTTCTACACATATGATATTCTATATGAGCATAAATTACTTAAGCATATTTTACTTAAGCATTGATCATTCATGTCATATTGTTATAGTATGCCTATTGCTTATTGTTATGCATTTTGATTATGATGCTTAATTCTTGTTTGCAATGCATCCTATATACTTAGTATATTCAAACATATAATGCATACTCTAGGAACCAGTGCCCAAGTTGATCATCATCCTCCTCCACGTGGCTAGTTCGGTGCTATTCAAGGTAGTTGGTGAGTCCTCCACTTCGGGGACCTTAGTCTATGTTTCTCCTATTAGGTATTGACACATTCTTCTTTATTTCTATTTTGACTATGAGGCTGAGCCCGGTTACTTTGTCTTGACCCCGCTCTTATCTATGTATTAGAGGTGTTTGTTGGACATGTTATATATCTATGATATGTGCTTGACTCTTGTCTCTTGATTATGATGATATGGAAGTGTTCTCCCTTAGCCCGGTTTTCCCCATTCTTTTATCTCTTGATGCTTGATTTATTGCTTCCGTGACCAAGGATGTGTAATGATGCTCTAAGAGGCTTGCCCGGGGTTCCTTCGAGTTCCCCTTGCATCGTGTCACGTATAGGCCTAAGGTTTGGATCGTGACATGCATGATCTCCTTATTTATCCTTGTTTTCTCTGAATTTATATTGACATCTAACACTTTTGGTAGAAGGCCTATTCCTTGGCCCCCATACGCAATTCAACTTGGTTGCCATATCCAGTTGCTCAACAATCTCTGCAAATGATTGATCTATGAACATAGCACCCATGATGTTATCAGTATATGCTTAGCTATTTGTGTCCAAGGCACGGTAGAAAATCTCCATCAAGTCATCATCAATAATTCTATGGTTCGGGACACACCTCAAGCACTTTGTGAATCGCTCTCATATAGTAATGATCGAGTCACCAGGAAGTTGCTCAAAGTTATTGCTTTGATCTTTCAACTTGAGCTTCTTCAATATCAAGAAATACCTTTCCAAAAAGGTCTTCTGCAACTCAGCCCAATTGGTGATCGAACTTTGTGGGAGCTCGAATAGCCATAGAGCTGCATTGCCTATCAGAGATAATGGGAAGACACGAAGTCCCACTGCATCCATAAATAAATTCTGTATTCCCATCACACTCTTGCAGACAAATGCAACATTATGTAGATGACTATGCAGATCCTCTTATGGTAGGCCCACGAATAATCCACGGTTTTGCAGCTTATGTAGCAACCCACTCAAAACTACAAACTTTGTGCCAGCCAGTAATACATGGCTATAGGGTTCAGTCGATATTGGTTCCAACGATAAGCTTCGGCATTGAAGTCTCATGGCTATAGATTAATGTCCTGAAGAGGAGGTAGGTTGTCATTATTCCTATTCTCATTCATTCTAGTTCAGAGCTGCATTTGTCGTGTGTTTGTATTATCTTAGGTCATCCTTCTTAGTCTTATCTGGATCTCTAGGTTACACGGATTCAAGGGAATGCCTCAACTTCACATATTGGGCATAGAATACACCTGCACCCTAAAATAAAACAAAAACATAAAATAAGGAAAATAAATATTAATTCCCAAATTACTTGAATTAGAAAAGTATAGGCGTATTCCCCGACAATGTCATCAAAATCTTGATGTCACCCAAGCTACACCTCTTTTTTTAAGCTAAAGCGGTCATTGTCAAGATATATAACCTAACCAAGGTCAGGGTTGAATCCCATAGGGAATATGGTAGAATTACAAGAATTTAATACAATTCGGGTTGGTTAACCAACTTGTCTCCCCAAAAAAGGGTTTTGTGACAACTATAAAAAGTAATCCTAAACTAAGACAAGTGTTAAACCAATATGAAGAGTAACTAGGGTATTGTGTTACCATGATTCCCTAACTCAGTATTACCAGATAACTGAATTCTTTTCCAGTATGTAGTATGCAGAACAGTAAATTAAGTTCATCAAACCCTTTGGCCCAGGCAAGAGGCGAATTTCCCTATGTAATTTGGTCCATCCCTGCAGTGTGACATTACTAACCTTTATCTATTGTTCCAGTCGGTAACACTAGGCAAGTTCTAACATTGGCCACTATTAGAAAGCATTCAATACAAGGAGAATTAATTAATATATGCATGCACACTTTTCAAAAAATATGAACTATCCAATTTTACCTTGTTAGTTCTTCATGGTTTCTACAACCCTAGTTGTGGATTTAGCTACTCATGATCAGTGTAAATGCAAGAGTTATGAATTTGAATAACATAATTGAGCATTTACACAAGATAATTAAGCACAAGAAATCTGAACTCTTCAACAAGAATCTCAAGATTGGAATCAAAAGATGAAACAAAGTTTTACAAGTGTTTCTCAAGCTCTCTACTATTGTATCATGTCCTTCTACTATTCCCTTTCAAAAATAATCTAAAAAACCTATTTATAGTATTTATAATACAAAATCAAAATGGAATGGGATAATTGGGTCAGATAGACTCTACGGTAGGTTCTACGGGTCGTATAATATTTTACGGCCCGTAGTCGGGCTTTCGTGGATTGCTTTTTCAAACCTAGGGCTAACTTTTACAATACCCTTATATGGCTCGTATAAAGTTCTATAGCCCTTAGGAGGTTTCATCTAATGACTTTTCAGCAACTCCCTACTTTATGATCCTCAGGGCACAACAACAAGCCTATGGCTCATCTGCATATTCATAGATTTAACTTTAGAAAATCATACTTTACTAGAATTGTACAAGAAACCATTTTTATGGCCTTCAAAAGTATCTACGCCTATAAAAAGATCTCGTGGAACATCTACTTCAGCAAAAATCTGCAGACTTTGTCCAAAAATAATGTCAACCTTGTAGTCCTGCAAAACAAACATAAAGATACATCAAATATGCTACCATCACATTGAGAACACACAAAATTTCAAGTTTTAAGCATCAAAAGTGTCGTATTCTGACAACATATCAACAGTTGACTTTTAGGCTTTGGGTAGGTTGTGGTCATTTATGTTGCTGTGTGAATTATGCTTATGACTAGAGAGCCAGGATAGGTACTCTCATGTTAGGTAATCGGCTTGCCTGTTGGTGTGATCTAACAGGCGCCATCATGATCGAGATCAAGTCGTGAAAATATACATCATAGCATACTTGAGAAAATTCATGTAACCCATGCAATTCTTTTAGATTCTTGTAGGTGTAGAGTAAGCCATGCATATTCAGGTGTTTAAGTGTAAGATACATTATAATAGTAGCTTTTGAAATTAAAATCATGAAAACCCATATTTGATCATACTTGAAATTTTAGTCAATAACAGAGAAAATAGGTTGGGCTCCATGGGTGAAAGGTACCCATGGATGAAAACACATACCTCGATGAGAATTGAAGGAATTATAATGAATTGATAGGAACTTTCTCAACCTTCAATGAGTTCTTCAACTAGAGTAAAGAGGAGACGTTGAGAGTGTATTGGAGGAGTGAATTTTGAGTCTTAAGTGTTTGAAGTGTAATTGATAGATACTAGATATTTTAGGGTAACATTAGAATGATAATTTTGTCTAGAAAATGTCCAAAATGAAGTTCAGGAATTAGGAAAAAGGCCCAATACCCTTACGAAATTAAAATTTAAACTTGGTCAAACCCCTAGACAAAGGCAAAACCATAAACTGCAGTGTGCATCATGGTGGGTTGCCTTAGGAAGATCTTGGGAAGTGGCTTGGGAGGTGTCCTCCACAAGACCCCACCATGAGCCATGGTGGGTTTCGTTGTGGAATACTTCACCAAGGCTGCCTCCAAAATGGTCCCAGTATCACCAAGTGATGCCACCATGAAGCCCTTCGCAAGTCGTGGTATGCACCACGAGCCATAAAAGGTCTTTTGGTGAGACACCTACAACATTTCTCAGAAATTTTTGAATCTTAAGCCTTGATCCCGACTTCCAACACACAGGCATGTACATCTCACAAACCTTTAGTTGAAACCATTATCAATTAAGTTATTTTGTCATTGGAATATAAGATGAATTTTGTTTGTTCAATGCAAATTTGTCTCGAAATCATGTAATGCAAGAAAATCATACTTAATCACAATAAAATTTATCAATTTACATAATAAGCAAATTAACCCACCGTAGAATTTCAAAACCTGAGACATCATGCCATAGAAATACCATGTGAACCATCCATTTATTTAAATTGGATGTCAATTTATAACTAAATAAGTCTTATGGTAGTAAATAAAGCATCATACATTCATTTGAAGCAAAACCATAAACGTTTCAGAATTTACATAAATGAAATTAGGAGATTTAATTGAAAAAACAGTTGGGATCCATGAAAAGGTAACCATGGATGAAATTTACATACCACAGGTGTAATTTATATAAGAAATCTGAATTTTGAGAATGGAGGCTTGAAACCCTAGCCTTTGACTTCGATGGAGACCCTTGGGAGTTGAAAGACTTGGGACTTAGAAGATTTTAGGTGAATCATTTGGAATGGGAATGAAATGAATAGTACTACATTGAAAAGAGTAGGTTTTGCAACCAAAATGATGTATTTTATGGCTTAGGGTATGAAGAAAAGTCAAAAATATCTTTCATTAAAAATTGGTGGAGAGAAACCATGGGTCAGGTCTATGAGGCGTATAACCATCTATGACTCGTAGAATGGGTTTCATCCTGATTACACCCCCAAACAATGAAAAACTTGAAATATGAGTTCCCAAACCACAAGCCCAATCTATAGCCCTCAATTCCTTTTATGGGTCGTAGATACCCTTCGTTAATGTGTCGAACACTTAGTAATATATCACATCCTTAGATCTCAAACCATTAACATTCTTTATGACCCGTCAATAAGACCACACCCATCAATCAGACCTTGACCCATAAGTCGTCTCGTCCTATTGAAGTTTATTTCACCCCTCTTTGCAACTCAACCACAAACCCACATCACGATTCATTCATCCATTTACGATCCATAAGGACTCTTCGTACGTCCAACCAAAACATTAGATTTTTTATCAAGTCACTGGACCAAACACGAAGCTCATCTACAACCCGTAAACCCAACATGAGCCATAGATGGTTCTCGTACATCACTACACCAGAAACAAGACTTACACCATCTTTCAAAATTCCCACCTTTTAACATACGACGTATTGCAATATCTCCTCCTTTGGAACATTTCGAATAAGATAAAAGCTAGCTTGAGTAGAGTAAATAAGCATCTAACAACCTAATATAATGCAGAATGCAACTTAAGACATAATTTGCATGAAATTTTTCAAACTCATGAATCAATTGACATTCAAACACAATCTTATGAGTATGAATGCATGCATCATGACATAAAAAACTAAAATGCAGGAATTTAAGGCCTTTGGGCTAGGATAATTTAATTGCGTTTATATATCTTACATATATAGGAACGTGTTATTCTTAAAGTAAATACAACAAGAAAACGCTCGAAACCTAATGCAATCATCATATACAAAAGCACCAATTCTGCCTATAGAACATGAACAAGGTGATGACAATGCACCGTCACAATTGTCAGTAACAACTTTACAATATACTTTTTTTATATCTGGAAAGCAGATGAGAATTCATCCCAATTTATTTTTATGAATCTACTTTTGAAGGGAAAGTACAACTCATTTTTATGAACAATACTTAAATAAGAGCGAAAGGAGAAAAAACATAACAAAAACATCAATTATGAATGCTCTTACATTTACAAAAATCGCTAATCAATATTGGTATTTTTCGTACTAACTAATATTATTTTGCCAATATTCATGTATGATCAAAGAAATCCAAGAGGAATTTACAAATTTAGTGGTCTTTTAATTATTTTGCCATTAATTAAATTGTCTACATTACCAAATGTTTTTAGGTTTGTTATTTCCTAAATGAAAGGATAGAACAATGATAACATATTCTGTGGAATCCCATTAAGTGGAGTTTGAAAAGGGTAAAGTGTACACAATCACTATTTTATGAAGGTATCGAGGTTGTTTCTCAATGACCCTTAGCTTATGTGAATCAAATTCAAATAAATAAAAGTGAAAGAAAGTATAGAAGTCAATACTAAAAACATTGTAAAGCCTACAAGACAAGGTAATACCATTAGCAAAATGCACAAAAACTAAAAAATAATAGCACAATAGTTGAGACACAGTATACAACATATAGGATATATATGGACTAGGTTGGTTCGGATCTTTTAAATATCAAATCAAATCATTTATTTCGGATTTTTTGATATATAAATCAAATCAAATCAATTAAACTTGGATTTTTTAACATCAGGTTTTTTTGGGTTTTCGAGTTTTCGGGTTTTCTTGGGTTTTTTTTTATGAATTTCTCAGATTTTTGAACTTTTTTCAAACTCTCGTATTTTTGAGTTTTTTTTTTTTTGAGTTTTTGATAAAGTATTTATAAAAACATATAATTAACTTATGATTCAAATCTTTCTTTAGTCATACCAAATTACAAAATTCTAGGATGTTTTCTTAGAAAACTGCAATATATAACATTAGTGAAGACACAAAAATATTCAATAAAAAGTAATAATGAGATTGCATAAAATATATATTGTACATAAATAAGTCATAATGAAGATGATCATAATTTTAAAGTACTAAATCATGCTAAAATAAATAATATTGAATATTCAATAAAAAGTAATAACGAGATTGCATAAAATATATATTGTACGTAAATAAGTCATAATGAAGATGATCATAATTTTAAAGTGTTAAATCATGCTAAAATAAATAATAATGAAAATATCATAATTTTAAAGTACTAAATCATGTTAAAAATAAGTATAATAAGTACTTATTAATTACATGAGTAAACATTAAAGAAAAATTAAAATTAGTTTATGTATCTTAATTATCTAAACCAATGTAAAATGAAAGAACAAATATTCATTATTATAGTTACTCTTAGTGTTGGTTAATTTTTCTTTGCTAGCATTAGTATTGATTTGATTTTTTATTTGTTCTTTAGAGTTATTTAATGTGGAAAATTCACCTAAGTATACCATATTTTAAAATTATTTACCATTTATAACTATATAAATTAATTTTAATACATGTATAATTCACTTTCAATATATAATTTAGATTTTTTATCAAAATAAGTTTAATACATTTTAAAATACTTACAATTCATCCATATGGGATGCAAATTCATTTTTATACATAGTATAATACATCTATATTACATGCATAATTTATTTTAACACATAATGCAATTTTTTTACCCAAAGAATTATAATACATTTATAATACATATATATTACATATATAATTCACTTTTTATGCATAGTACAATTACTATAGATGATAAATACTTTCTAAATATGGTATACATAGATAATAAATAAAAAGATATATATAAAAATAGTATATATATGTGTATATAAAAAAAAGGACTGATTGGTTTAGTCTCGGATTGATTTTTTAAAGTTACAACCAAACCAAACTAAATATAGTCAGATTTTTTTTTCAATACCAAAACTAAACCATTAGTCAGATTTTTTCTCTGGGATTGACTTGATTTGCAGTTTGATTTGATCTTCGGTTTGATTTTGTTCTCCCACAAATAACAAGTAATGCAAGAATATTCGCATTAATTTTTTACTTCAATATGCAACTTCTACTTCTTCGTATCTAAATTCATGCCCTAAATGAAACAATAAACAGTTTAATTATTATTAAAAGTAGTGGAAGCATTATTTTTCTTAGATAAGTAAGATCATTACCTGGAGCCATTTAAACATAAAATATGATGTAACAAATCGATGCTGACGAGGAAGATAGAATGCACTCTACCAAACATGTTTTCTTAGTGGACATCCACACTGGACATTAATTGCTTTAAAAAATGCTCAGTGAATTTTAGTTATGTGGAAGAATATTCTCTTAATTGATAACCAGTAGTTAAGTTGCTTCAACCGTCTGTTTTGTCATTATTATTTTATTTTTTTGACTGTTCAAGCAGGTAACAACTTGACGTCCCTACTTGAGCAGCTTGAGAGTATATTTATAATTTCTCACAGTAATTGAACCACTTCAGATACCTGCTTAAGTAACTTGATTGTATATATGTAATTTCTTGATGATTATTCCATTTTAATTTATTTGTCTTAATATTAACGAATTGTGTATATTTAATAATTAATAATTTAAAATAGTTTTAAAAAATGTGTTATGTAGGAGCATAAAAAATCATAAATTGTAATTTTTGAGAACTTAAGATATTTTTTGAAAAAATTAAAAAGTTATAAATCACAGGAATTAACAACTTAAAATATCTAAAAGACATAAGAAGTTTAACAAATTTTGACTCTCAAAATTCTAGTAGTGCAACATAAATTGGAACAAGAGGAATAAAATAAAAGATTCTGTAGATCTCAATAATTAATAACTTAAAATTTTTTAAAATATAAAAAAAATACTTTATATTAATATCACATGAATTAAAATCAAAAATTAAACTATATTGATACTGAAGCCGTGCTATCTCGGGCTCTCGCAACTAGTAGGATTATAAACATCAGAATCTGCACAGCAATTGGAGGACTAATTGGCTGAGATTAATTAGTTTAATATTGTTTGGCTCTTCCTCGTGAGTTGCATCTCTTTATGTTAAAAAGTATATAAATTAGCCATGATCTGTAGACCACTTTGCTATTTGTAGTTTGCAAGAAACTGGGAACTTTATCACCTTGTTTTGGATGGATGTTACGAATTGTATTATTAATTTATATATAATATTTGGTGTGATTATTATTAAATTTTATTGGATTGTTTATTTTTTTTATAATTAGGTAACAATAAAAACTCTCATTTTATGTAACAACTAATTTGATGTGATTGTGTGATTATCTTAATTATTTTTTCTTGTTGTGTCTTAACTTATCATTCAATAATTTTATTTTATTCTTTATCCTACTTTTTCATTGTAACACTCCAAAAATTCCTAAGTCTAGATCTGATCTTAAAAAGTTCTAAAAATCCAAGCAGAAATATTAGAATTCATGAGTAGTGTTTAAGGGTCGTAATGGAATGTATGACCCATAGAAGCAACCCGTAAATCAAACTACTAAAAAATCTATCAAAATAGCTTGAGTTTCAGAACCACAGATTATAAAACGTTGTAAGGGTCGTAGATGGGTGTATAATTCTCCACGTCATTTTTATGATTTTACAGTTATTTTATTGATTTGAGCATGCTTATAGTGACTTGGGGCCATTGATGATTGGTTGGGATGATTATTGGTTAGGTCATTTTGGGATTTATGTAGGTTTTTGAGCTAACTGAGAAGTTATAACTATAAAATGACTGTTTTGATAAAGTCCTAATAAATAGCTTTGGAGCGGAATTTCGACTGTTCCATCAGCTCTGGAGCAGCCGAATTAGGATAGGAGCACGTCCGATGCAGTTATAACATGATTTGCAAATTTGACCACCGAAATTAATTAATAGTTGACTTAGTCAATACCCTCGGAAAACATGCCCCAAATGAGAATTTTGATAGCATCATTTGCTCTGAAACATCGAGCTTGGTCTAGAACGACCCGTTGTTTTATACTGGGAACTTTCAAATGCAATTTGACCACTCGGGGGTTTTCCGTTAAAAGTTGTATATAAATAAGTGGGATCCAAATTGATCAGTACTGACTTTCGATGAAAATTTCATCTGCGCGATTGGAACCAAAATGTCAAAATTATTAAGGTTGCATTTGCGAAAAACGGAGTCCGGATAAACCCTTTTGATTGTTGTTACTGAAAATATTGTCAAAATGATTTTTTAAAAAATATTTGAGTATGTAGATTAATTTTATTGATACATAATAATTTATAATTTTTTTTTAATTAGAGGTCATATTTATCACAAATATAAGTAATTATTCATAAGTCTATAATATTAATGTGTGACTTCCTTGGATTGCTATTAATTTGGATCGACACTTATGAATTATATGAATTTTATGATTTCTATAAAGTGTCAATGCTAAATATGTCTAAAGTGTTTTGAGTTTTGGCTAGCATTAATGAAATGTTTTTAAATTATATTTAAAAAGTTATTTGAATATGCAACATTTCAAATTTAAAACTCTTAAATATTTTTTAATTTAAATTTTGTGATGTTTCTTTTAAAATTTAAATATGCAAAAATTTTAAATTTAAAACTCTTAAAATAATTTTTAGTTTTATTATATTGTGGTCCTTTAAATATAATTTTTTTCATAGTGGGATTTTTTTTTTTTAAAAAAAAGTACTAGTTGTTTGTAATAAGTGATTAAAAGCACGACATTGTGAGAATTTGTCCATTTCCCATGTATGGGAATGTTTTTCATGTAATAGAAAATGACTAATAAATTAATTAATAAAAAAATTAAATTTTATTTAAAAAGAAAGGGTAAAAATGTCAAAAGATAACCCTGTTTAGTGTAAATAGTCCTTATTATTATATTTGGGCCATTGTGGCCAAAAATATTTTTCCTTTCCTTGTATAAATAAATTTTTGAGTACGCCTTTTAACAATATATCTAAAAATATTAATTAAAGAATAATTTATTAATATTATCCTTTTGATTCTTTTTCCATCAATCTCGGATGGAGCCAAAGATTGACTATTTTTTGGCCTTGGAGTATGATGGAATAAAGCAAAA
>JAABOM020060449.1:0-11860 GCA_011800125.2 Solanum clarkiae
CAGGCCACTGAGACTTGAATGAGATTAAGAATGATTTAACAACAACTAACAACAAACTACAATATCGACTTGCCGTAACAGAGTAACTTCTGTTAGAACCCAGCGAAGTGTAAGAGAAGTGCGATAGTTTCAAAGTTCGGATTCAAACACAGTTACAAGAATTCAAACGAAAAAAAATAAGATTGGAGTATTACCTTTTTGGGGGCAGCGAACTGAGGACGACGAGCTTGATGGAGCTTCGATGCTACCAAACCTTGTTCAGAACGTTTCGAATTCGAAATTATGTGTTCTGGATCGACGAACAAAGGTTTTTACTCAGATTTTTTTGAATTTAAGGACTGTTTCCACGATTGATTGGAATTTTTGGATTGGTTTCTTAGATTGATAGGTTTTCCCAAATTTTGTTTCGATCTCCCTTTTTTTTTTGATGATTCCAGCTGTCTCTCCCTCTTTTATCGAAGAAGAGGAGCTTCTAGCTCTCCTAAAAATTAAATGCAACGGATCCAAGGGGCATGCGGGGAAGAGGAAAGAGTTTTGGGGAAGGGAAAGCATGGGGAAAAAGGGTTTCGGGATAGGTAAAATAACTCGGGAAGAGGAGAAGGTGCGGGGAAAGGGAGAAAATTTTTGGGGAAATGGCGAAGGTGCGGGGAAGGGGAAAGGGTAGGCGCCGTGGTTGGGGCTTTGGGAAATGGAGAAGAAGAAGGGGAAGGGGGCGGCGGCTTTAGGGTTTTGGGGTTTAAGGGGAAAGGGAGAAATGAGGAAGAAGAAAGGGGATGGGGTTGGGATACATCGGGCGCGTGAGGGCCACGCGCCCGCTTAATTAATTAATTAATTAATTAATTTTTTTTGAAAATAATAGTTTAAAAAATTATTAAAAATAAGAATAAAGCCCCGTAAGTAATTTGACACCGTGGAGGGTAAAAATTGGGTGTCAACAATTAGTATATTTTAATTAAATTAATCATAAAGCTAAAAATCTAATATTTTTAAGAACATCACGAAATACATGCTTGTTAAAAATGTTCATATTATAAATATAATATTATAAAATTATTAAATATTTGATAAAGATAATCTATCAAGTTTAATTAAAGAATCAATAGCTTGTATTGTGAAATATCAAGTTAACAATACAAAAAAAAAAAGCAACTAAGAACATAATGTAAGTTTTTAATTCAAAATAAAAAATTTAACATAACACTCTTGTGCCAAATTTCAACATAAAATACATAAATAAAAGAAAAACAAAAGTCTATATTTATTCAACAATGAATTCTGCGTTAATTTAAAATTTAGAATACTAATAAAATCATGTCCATAAAAAAATTAAATAGAATAAAGATAAAACAAAAAATTGCATGGACTCACATAATAAGATTGAGAACGCGAAGAAAATGATATAAAATCAAAGATATATATATATATATTTTTTAAAAAAATTAAAATAATAGAAATAAGAACAAAAGTAAAAGAAATAATAGAAATAGAAATAAAAAAAGAATTCATGTAATTACATGGTGTAATTAACACTCAATTCCCTACCTTCTCTTAGGAATTGAGGAGTGTAATTATGTCATGACTCGAATCTAGGGTCTAGCTGTGACACGGCGAGACACCCGAAGGCATTCCATCCAAATCTCATGTTCAAATCATAAGCATTTGTAAGGTAAAATAAACATACATAAGAGGATAAGCAAGTGAAAGTTTATCAAAATAAAAGTTATAGTTCCTATAGGAGAATGTACACAATCCATTAAGGTCCAAATCATGCCTCTACATCAGAGATCTTGGTGGGGATTAGCACATGACTCACTAGTTCACCCTCAAGTTATACATCAATAGAATCAAAATGACAAAGTCTCAACATAAAGGAAAAACATCATAAGAGCTTGTTCCTGAAGCATGATAACTCACCGACAAGTCTTCAAGCTCAAACTCCGAATCTAGCCACGAAATGGAATAGTCATCTCATCGTCCGTCCCTACATGGTTAAATCATATATGCAAAGAAGTATGTATTAGGACATGGAATATACTAAGTATGTAGGTGTGCCATCAATCAAAGGTCATCACAATAATATCAGCATGCACAATCATAATCAATAGGATAAGAACACAATATGCATGAACATGCAAGTTTAAAACCATGAGAAGAAGCATCATCGATTCCATTCATAACCTTAATATTACATATGTGGGAATAATACTACAATCGATATATAGGACCATACAGACTATTATATAGAATCCCGATGTTATAGCTACCCTAAGTAAAAGAGTAGCCTACTTTGGCAGGGTACACCATACCTTACCTTATTGGAGCTTTTCCATTTCGGCAAGTGCTTTTTCATGAAACCTTATGGAAACCTTTCTATTTCAACATATGTGTTACTTATGTGGATCTACTAACACAATACCATATAGACACATAATCATCATCCCTACAGTGACCTGTAGTTATGGGAGAGGTAGGCTTTACATTAAGGACCCGTTAGGTCGAGTCCCAACCCCCAATCTCATTCGGTGCTAAGTCATATGACACAGAATACATAAATCATGCGTATACATAGCTTTAGTTCAAAATCATACTTTCATAATTCATAAATAGTGATCATAACTTTCATGAAAACATCATGTCATAATAATAGTCCATCTACATTGCTTTCATCATAGTATGAGTAGACATTCCCACCTTAACATCATCATAAACATTAGAGTTGTTATCACCCTCTTTAACATGGCATCATCATATCTTTCAATACATCATCATTGTCATAAAATATATTTTTACATACTTGAGATCATAATCATGAAAATCCATAGCTTTATCATAAGAGACTAGGGGTAAGTGTGGTGCATGAACAGTTTAGTTAAAATCATGCAATTGAGCAGGATTCATAGAGAAAAAATGTAATTAAAATCATATTGGATCTTTGATAAAGTAATCCACATCAAGTCATTAAGCCTTAATCATGCATACTTGGAAATCATATTTCCTTAAAAATCATATAGATCATGTAATTCATCATAAAATTCGTGTATAATTAGTCATAATCATTATATAGGAATTGTTAAGTGTGGCCCAATTGATGACATAGAGAATAATCTAGAAAAGTCTAGAAGGATCTAGACATGTGTGAAATTCTCTAGAGGATTCTGGAATGTTCTAAAGACGCGTGGAGTTCTCTAGAGAAGTCTAGAAGATTTTAGAAGAATGTGGATCTTGAAGGAGGAACTTGGAAGGTTCCAGAGAATTCAAGATAGTGTAGAGAATTCTTATATCCTATAAATATCTAAGATATTTTGGTAGAGGTTTCTAGAGACTTATTTGTAGCCATTAGATCAAATTGATCCTAGTCGTCCATTGAGAAGGTGGAGTAGTATATATACCTCCCCATGGCATTCATTTTGTAACCATCCAACAATCCAAAATCAAGAAGCAAAAATATCAATACAAAGAGCTTCCTTTTATAACCACCTTCCATAATCTCTCATATTCTCCTTCACACACATTTCTTATTTATATTGCGAGAGTTTGTTAGTCTTCTTACTACCTTAATACTTGGTATATTATAATACTCTCATAATATACATATTATTCATATTGTGTGTGTTCCTCATTTTATTACTTATTTTGCATTCATTCTTTCATATTCTCAAATTTCTTAGCTTATACACACTTACGCTCTTGCTCCACTCCCAACAATTGGTATCAGAGCTAACGCTATATTATATCGACGGTTACTAAGTTCGACATTGAGAAATTTGATGGCAAGACAAATTTTAGCATATGGAGAATCCAAATGAAGACTGTTCTCACACATAACGGATTAAAGAAAGCTCTTGAGGGAAAAACTAAGAAACCTTCAACAATGACGGGTGAGCAATGACAAGAGTTAGATGAGAAAGAAATGAATGCTATACAATTATGTCTCTCAAAGTAGGTATTACGTGACATTGTTCACGAGGAAATGACAATTGGGCTATGGACAAAGTTAAAGTCGCTTTACATGACAAAAAGTCTTGCCAACAAGCTTTGTCTTAAAGGACAACCTTATACTATTCGCATGGCTGAAGGTACTTCTATTTAAGCTCATCTTAATGAGTTTAATTCTATTATTATTGATCTTGAGAATTTGGATATTAAAAGTGAAGATGAGGACAAGACTGTTTTATTAATCGTCTCCTTACCTCCCTTTTATAAACACTTCAAGGAAATAATATTATATGAAAATCATGATACTTTAACATTTAAATATGTTAAAACATCCCTCCTTTTTAAAGAAAAATTTGACCTTGAAGTGCATACTGAAGATAAAGTCGATGGACTTCATATAAGAGGGAGGACTCATGGAAAAGTAAATAATAATAAAAGAAATTCAAGATCCAAATCCAGGGGACATAAAGCCAACACAACTTGTCATTATTGCAAGAAGCCAGAGCATGAAATTTCTGAATGTTATAAATTAAAAAATAAGAAAGAAAAGGAAGAAAAATCCAAACAACCTCAAAAAATTGCCGAAGCCAATTTCATTGAAACAGACTCAGAAGGTGACCCAATGTCACTCGTATCTTCTTTTAAGAAGAGTCTTAATGAATGAGTTTTTGATTCTAGTTGCACCTATCATATATGTCCTCACAAGGACTGGTTTGCCACTTATGAATCCATTGATTATGGCACTGTCTTGATGGGGAATGATTCCCTATGCAAGGTTGTTAGGATATGTTTAATTAAAATCAAGACACATGATGGTATTATCCAAACATTTACTAAGGTTCGACATGTTCCCCATTTAAACTGAAATTTGATATCTCTGGGTACTCTGGAGAAACTTGGCTACAAATTCTCAGCTGAAGGTGGAGTTCTGAAAGTTTCCAAAGGTGCCCTGGTTCTTGTAAAGGCAATTAGAGATGGAAATCTATATATTTTGCAAGGACATACAGTGACAGGTTTTGCAGCCATTTCATCCTCTCTTTCTGGAGCTTATCACACTCATCTATGACATATGCGCCTTGGTCATATGAGCGAGAAAGGCATGGATATCCTGAATAGATGTGGTCTTGTAGGCTCACCTGGAACAGGTAAGCTTGATTTCTGTGAGCACTGCATTTATAGGAAACAAAAGAAAGTAAGTTTTTCTACTGCCACTCATAGCTCTAATGATATTCTCGATTATGTCCACTCTGATCTACGGGGACCTTCTAGAGTCTCATCTTATTCTGGCAAGCGCTTTATGATGACTATCATTGATGATTTCTCTCGTAAAGTCTGGACTTATTTCTTGAGGCATAAAAATGAAGCTTTGTCTGCCTTTAAAAAGCTCTTGTTGAAAATCAGACAAGGAGAAATGTGCAGAAGCTGAGGACAGA
This sequence comes from Solanum clarkiae, assembly GCA_011800125.2. Taxonomy (NCBI): domain Eukaryota; kingdom Viridiplantae; phylum Streptophyta; class Magnoliopsida; order Solanales; family Solanaceae; genus Solanum; species Solanum clarkiae. The sequence continues at coordinate 5,370 of JAABOM020060449.1, forward strand.
TCGAGGATTGGAGTTCTATGATGGAGACTTCACAGAGTTCTACGCACAAACCGGTATTTCTAGACATAAAACACTTCCCGGAAGGCCTCAATAAAATGGTTTGCAGAACGCTTAAACAGAACTCTTCTAGAAAGAGCTCACTGCATGCTCTCCAATGCTTATAACGGGATCAATGGACGGAAGTCTACTCTACAGTAGCATATGTCATCAATTGATCTCCACACACTATAATTAACTTCAAGATTTCAGAGGAAGTATGGTCAGGTACACCCATCAACTATTCTTTCCTCAAAGTATTTGGGTGTATTGCTTATGCTCATATTAATGATAGAAAATTAGCTCCAAGAGCTATAAAATGCAGTTTCATTGGTTATTCTTCTGAATCTAAAGGCTATAGATTATGGTGTCCTGAGACTAAGAAGATTATTCTTATTAGAGACGTCACCTTCAATGAAAATGCTATACTAAAATCCTCTAGTTCAAAGTCTTCTATTTCTTCTAATACAGATGATCAGGAAGGTATTGGTGAGAAGGTGGAGCTAGAGACTAGAAGACAATCTCCCATGATTAATGATATCTTTTCCTTGGACACTTAACACTCTCAGTCCAGTCATGAAGCACATCAAGAGATGCATGACCCTATTACTACTGATCAGCCACAAGGTTCACAGCAGTCGAATTATCGACTTACCAAGGATCGTTCGAAAGGGACAGTCACAAAATCTACAAAGTACCCTGAACATGAATATGTTTCTTATGCACTCTCATTCATTTGAGGCTCATATGAGAAGAATACCATAAACTTGTGCCAAGGTGGAGATTGTTAAGTGTGGCCCAATTTATGGCACAGAGAATAATCTAGAGAAGTCTCGAAGGATCTAGACATGTGTGGAATTCTCTATAGGAGTCTGAAAGGTTCTAGAGATGTGTGGAGTTCTCTATAGAAGTCTAAAAGATTCTAGAAGAATGTGGATCTTGAAGAAGGAACCTGAAAAGTTCCAGAACATTCAATATAGGTGTAGAGATTCTTACACCTTGTAAATAGCTAAGATTTTTTGGTAGATGTTTCTAGGGACTTATTTGTAGCCATTGGATCAAATTGATCCACGCCGTCCATTGAGGAGGTGGAGTAGTATATATACCTCCCCATGGCATTTATTTTGTAACCATCCAAGAATCCAAAATCAAGAAGCAAAAATATCAATACAAAGAGCTTTCTTTTATAACCACCTTTCATACTCTCTCATATTCTCCTTCACACACATTTCTTATTTATATTGTGAGAGTTTGTTACTCTTATTGCTACCTTAATACTTGGTATATTATAATACTCTCATAATATACATATTATCCATATTGTGTGTTCCTCATTTTGTTACTTATCTTGCATCCATTCTTTTATATTCTCAAATTTCTCACCTTACACACATTTCCGCTCTTGCTCCACTCCTAACAGGAATTATAATTCATGCATAAGGAATCATAGCTTAAAAGTTCATAAGAATTTATCATGAAATTTGGATAGAAAGAAGGTTTTGGATTTGGCTTCATAGATGAATCTAATTCATGAATAAAGTCTTACATATCTCAAGTAGAATCCTTAAAATTGAAGAAGAAAATCTGAAAATTCTTAATCAAACCTTCAAGCTTTAGCTTCAATAGAACCCTTGACATAGAGAGAGAAATATTGACACCCCTTGAGAGAAATTTGGGGATTAAAGACTTTGAATAAATTAGGAACAGGATTTATAATGGATAGGTCGGTTAAGTCAGTGAGGGTATCCAAAACGACGTGGTTTATGGCTTAGATGAATTAGAAATATCAAAGACACCCTTCATAAAAAAACTACCGGGAGTCATCCACGAAATCCCTCCTATGAGCCGTGAATGCACCTACGGTCCGTACCTTGGCTCGTGGAATTGATTGTCACAAAATTTGAGCTACTAGAATTGTATCTTCTATGACATGAACATGTAGCATGATCCATCGTTCCACTTATGAGCCGTAACCCCTTCCGTAGATCGATTCTAAACTAAGATAAATTTTGAAGTCCTCAAGGCCTCATGAGACTTGTTGACGGGCGTTGGTTCCTTATATTGTTCAGTTCGGATGATTAGATGAGAAACATCAATCCAATTCTGTTAATTAATCTCTTTTCCTATTGATTACTAACTTGGTCCAGTCAGTGACACTAGGCGGGTTCTAATATTGGCCACCATTAGAAAGCATTCAATATGAAGATAATTAATTAATACATACATGCACACTTTTCAAAAAGTACGAATTATTCGATTTTACCTTGTTAATTCTTCGTGGTTCCCACAACCCTAGTTGTGGATTCAGGTACTCATGATCAGTGTAAATATCAGACTTATGAATTTGAATAACATAATTAAGTACTTACACAAGATAATTAAGAACAAGAAATTCAAATTCTTCAGTGAGAATCACAAGATTAGAATCGAAAGATGAAATAAAGTTTTACAAATGTTTCTCAAACTCTCTAATGCTTCTTTATTGTTCCCTCTTCGTTCTCTATGAAAAATAACCTAAAAAATCCTATTTATAATGTTTAAAATACAAAACCAAAATGAAATAAGATAACAGGGTCGGTAAGCTCTACGAGGGTCTCTACGGTCCATGCAACAATTTATGGCCTGTGATTGGGCTTACGTGAACTGTTGATTTGATTCTGGAACTGTCTTTTATGACACCCCTCTATGGCCCGTGAGGGGTTTCGTATGATGGATTTTCAGCAAGTCCCCACCTTTTTATCCTCAGGACACGATACCAATTCTACGATACGTAAAGTCTTCTACGATTCATCTGCATGTTGCATAGACTCAACTTCAAAAATCAACCCTTCATTGGATTTGCACACGAAATTAGCTTAACGGCCCGTAGAATTCTTAACAGCCTGTAAAGGGTCTTGTGGAACTTCACTTTCAGTAGCTTCTGCACACTTTGCCTAAAAATCGTGTCAATCCTGAAATCCTGCGAAACAAACACAAAAACACATTAAATCCACTAACATCGCGTTGAGAACACACAAAATTCCAGGTTTTAAGCATCAAAAGTGTTGTATTTTAACAACACATCACTCATCCCATTCACGAGCATTATTTACGACCTATAGTTTGTACCACAAGCCGTAAATGAGGCTCCTCCTCTGCTCTGCAACATTTCTAGTTCAACTTCTTCTGCACTTTCTATCTTCCAAACTTATGGGTCCTTACAATATCTCCCCCTTGAGAACCTTCATCTCAAAATATACTAAATGTAGGCTCTAGGGAGTTAAAGAAGTAGCTAATGACCCTACATGATGTATATGGACCGTATACTTGCTTTGTGATCCAACACCTAGAAAAATTCTCCTACCGAAGGTCTGAGGAGGTAATTTCATACTTAGAAAGTTTCAATGTAGGCATCTATACGGTTGGTCTCACGGTCCATACCAAGGTATACGGACCGTATACTCCTCCGTACCACTTCACTTAGAAAAATCCTTCATGACAAAGTTTCGAGACGGTGATCCAATACTTGAAAAATTTTAACTCCGGCACCTATAAGAGGGACCTCACAGACCTTGAAGTGTCATACGATTTGTGAGACATTCGTGTGGCATGCCTTGGCTTCAAAACTGTGGATTTTCAAGGTCAAGGCTACCAACGGTCCACCACACCGTCCGTGAGGACTCGCACGGTCCGTATGGGGTCCATGTGTGGTATGCCTTAGTCTTAAACTCCATGTTAAAGCACACACACCCAACACAAGGCGAGGGCCCACTTCAAGGAGGCTTCACACAGTACGTATAGCCCCACACTGATCGCGAAGGCTTCCATGAAGCATCACCTTGGTCCAAAACTTTTCGGAGTCAAATTTCCAAACTCCATTAAGGTCGTACAACGTACGGGTCCTTACATCAAGGCAAGAAGAACTTAGTACCTTCAGCTTGAGTAAATTGAAAAGGATAGGTGTATCGTATGACTCGATTATTGATAGAGTGAGTAGACCTGCCATGTCTTGAAATCTCTCTTCTGATGCAAAATTGTCATCATGTCCGCCTCCACTTTCCACATTGCAACATCAACTTGTTAATTTTGTCAAAGTACTTTAACAGAGACAGCTTCTTTGTTTCTTAACCTCTTTATTTGTCGGTCTAGAATCTCAATCGAAATATCTTCATAGGTCATGTTTTCTTCAACACTCACATTTCTAGTTGAACTAAGGAGTTTGGATCATCCAGGAATTTTCATAACATGGATACATGGAACACCGGATGAATCATATTCAACTCTATTGACAACTCCAATTTGTAAGACACTTGCCAACCCTTTTTACAATTTTATAAGGTCCTACATACCTAGGGCTCAATTTCCCTTTCTTGCTAGATTGAACTACACCCTTTATGGGAGGCACTTTCAAATAGAGCCAATTATTAACAGTGAACCCGAGGTCTCTTCGTATAATATCAAAGTACAACTTTTGTCGACTTTGAGCCATTTTCAATATCTTCCTTATGAGTCTTACTTTTTCCATGACATCTATCACCAAGTCTGACCCTAACAAAGTCGTTTCACCAACTTTAAACCATCTACCTAGTGATCTACATCGTCTACCATATAAAGCTATAACAACGTCATCTCAATACTTGAATGAAAATTATTATTGTAGACAAACTCAATAAGAAGTAGATTATCATCCAAACTTTCTTTGAATTCCAACACACAAGACCTCAACATATCTTCAAGTGTTTGAATTATTCTTTCGGCTTGCCTATCAGTTTGGGGATGGAAAGCAGTACTTAACTTTATCTTAGTATCAAGGCCCTTTTGGAATGACTCTCAAAAGTGAGAGGCGAATTTGAGCTCCATGATCCGATATGATAGTCAATGTAACCCCATGCAATCTCAACAACTCCCAAATATACATTTTAGCATGATTTTCAGCACTAAAGATTGTTTTGACCAGTAAAAAATGAGTTGACTTCATCAGACTATCCACTGTCACCCATATAGATGGAAAATACTTCTAGGCGGCCAACATGAGTAACTATTCGTCGATATGTCATTTTTAATAAGGGATATTTTTCAAAAAAAACACTTTATTTCAATTTTTTTAAGGTATATTATATATCTAAAAGATTATGTAAAATTATTATAAAGCATAATAATTTATAATTTTAAAATATCCAAAAAAAAAAAAAAGAACATAAGACTAGAAGTTTTATGTACCCCTATGCATGTCAGAATATATAAATATATTATATAAAAATATAAACAGATATAAATATAAATTATAATAATTTTATAAATTAAATTGACTCTAACTTTTAATATTGCGTAATTAAAATTAAAAGAAGTACTGACACAAACTTTTGTATCTAGTTAAAAAAAAAAAATCCTAAAAATAGTAAATGTGGTTCCAAAAGAACATTTACAAATAAATGCGGAAGAAAAGTTATACTCCATTAGAAAACAAATGGCAAAGAGAAATGCACGTAACAATGTGATTTCCAACACGTGGACCACAAACAATCAGAAAAAATGGGTAGACTAGATTAGATAATTTGGAGGTCCTTTCAATTAATGCCAGGTGCCTCCTCCATGTCCATCAAGCAACTTATTAGTGCCACCGGCCATCACATGCATCACCACAAGTCTTCTAAGTAAATTATTCATTACGCGTCCCTACTTAACTTTTATTCAACATTATTATTGTAATTACAAAAGTTGAATAGCTCATCTTCATACGTTTCCGTGATTAGTTATTTATCAAATTACATTAATACTCCATTAATTATTTTTTCAAGTTTTAAAGGTTATTAGTTTAATTTAACTAATACCGTGATTATTTATTTATCAAATTACGTTAATACTCCATTAATTATTTTTTCAAGTTTTAAAGGTTATTAGTTTAATTTAACTAATAAACGAAAATAAAAATTTACTTACCTATATCTATTTCTATTCTCTGCTTGTAGTAGTCACGACCCCGTGTTCGTACCATCGAATAGATTTTTTTATCTCAATATAATGCAAATAGATTTTTTGTATGAATTTTAAAAATTTTAAGTTATTAATTATTAGATTTAGAAGTAGCTGAAGAAATATAATCAAGCTACTTTAGAAGTATTAAATTAAGAAATCCGTAAGTTATTTTTGCAGGTCGTATATAATAGCGACGAAGAAGCAGGTAGCTCAAGCAAGCATGTTGGCAGAGAGCTGCTTGCTTATTCACAAAATAATTTATCAGAACTAACATTATAAAATTATAATTGAAGTAGCTGAAGAAATATGTTACGCCGAAAAACAATCGGCTTTTAAATAAAAAATAAAAATTGTTCGAAAATCGAGAATCAATCTAAACTCAATTAATTTGAGTAAAATTAATTCTTCAAAATTCGAAAAAACATAGAGTCGCCACCTAATTTTACGGATAATTAGGAAACCATTAAATATTTTAAAAGACTAACAGAAAAAATCTTTTA
>JAABOM020060450.1:0-11859 GCA_011800125.2 Solanum clarkiae
ATTATTTCTATTGTTATTAGTGTTATTATTATTATTATTAGTGTTATATTTATTATATAGAAAGTTATAACTAGGACAATTAAGAATATTTTTGTAAAATTAATTAAAAAGAAAGCTTAAAGTGATTATTACATAGTGCAAAGTGTGTACGATATTTTTCTGAAAAATCAATCCAAGTTTCATGTCACGCCCCGAGCCTACACTCTGGACGTGATCGACACTCAGAAACCATTGTTGGTTCCCTAGCGAACCACTTGACTCAATTCACTTATTCAATTAGTGGAAGATTTAATAAAACAAAAGAAAGCACTCAAGTGGGCATGCAAATTCTCATGTAAAATAATTTTATATCTTGTATTAAAATAACTCAATGTTTCCTTAGGAAATAATTAATAAAAATTTTTCAAAATTGACTCTGAAAGTAAGACAGACTCTACTATTTTCTATCTAACTCAGTCTATGAAACCTCTATCAACTCATAAGAAGGTGCCAAGACATGTTCAAGGATACCTCAAGACAATAAAAAAGGGATGAATTAAAGTAAAAGGGTTTCTCCAAGAGTAAGGAGGTCTCACCATTGTCTGCGACTGAATAGATCTTCAATGAAGTGCTTGCTGAGGATCTCTAAAACCTGTACCTGCATCATGAAATGATGCAGCGCCGAGTGGCATCAGTACATGGAATGTACGGTATGTAAGATTGCTAAAAAGTATTAAGAACAAGATACTCACTTTAAAATTGAACTTTGAGATAGCTTAGTTGACAAAAGTATGTCATGCAAGTAAAGCGTACATTTTGAACTTTTTTAAAGTACAACTTAATATAAAGAAATACTGACTTTAAATGAACACAACTCAATATATAAGAATTCTGATACTCAAATGCGCAGCTCTGCAAATAGCTTAACTCAAATAAATATGCAACATAATAAAAAGAAATACTTTAATAAAGAAATAATAAATCTCAGTGTGTAAGATAATTAACTTTACTTCTTGGGGAGTTTCTCCAACCGACAACCATTGCTATGAGCTTCATGATGATACAACGTCTTGCCCACGCTGCTAGAGCCATCCCATACTTTGCCGAGCTAAAGAACAAATATTAGGGAGTGGATCCATCCCAAAATTGGGCCATCTCAGTGGCAAGTGAGGAGTTGTATCTTGGTATAATCCCATCCTAAGATGGCTACGTAGTTTATGAGTTCAAGTTATTATTATTACTCTCATTCATATCGATGCTCAATACTACTCCCAAAATTATTAATTATATGTTCATACTTAAAAGAATATTCTTTCTCAAAGTATTACTTTCTTCTCTTTGGAAGTTAGCCCAACTTAACATTCTCTTAACTTTTCTCAAAACAGTCTAAAGTCATGGGCTTCAAGCTTCACTATCCATAAAATACTTATACTAATACTTTTCTTGAGTTTAAAACAAGATTACAAATTTCATAGATTTTTGTAGTTACTTTAGGGCCTAAATAGTTTAACAATTAAAAGTAGTATCTCAACTTAAGACCCCAATTTGGTAGAAAAATTTAGTAAATCTCATGCTTTTCTTCAATACATATTAAATCATGCATTATCTCATCAAAATGTGTTCCTCAAAATATAACTCTTTGGACTCAATAAACTGTCATGCCCCGGGAGGGACCCTAAGACGTGGCCGGCACCTAAAGACTTTTGCTAGTCCCCAAGCGAATCACTTGGCCTCATCACATTCATCTATTCGTACATTCTACAAATCAACAGAAGACATAAGGAAAATGGACACATCTAATCATCTAGTTTCAATTAATAATATAATGAAAGGCTAGTAGAAAGAACTAGCTCACAAGTTCCAACATCAACATCTGACTCTATTCTACGAAGCCTCTATCACTATTAAGTAGTGTCAATGACACACCATAGATACCTCAATAAAAATAATAGATAAGTAACTTTAACTCTAAAGCATGATGAAAAACAATGTAATAAATCCTTTGAAGTCTGGGAGGCTCACCAATCTGCTGAACACTCGAAGATTCTCAATGATTCACCTGTTGATGACCTCTATAATGTGTATCTACACCATAGTATGATGCAGTCTAAAAGGGGACATCAGTACTTGCAATGTACTGGTACGTCAAATAGCTGAGTGAAACCGAAATATGTAGAATAATATAGAAATAACAATCAACTCTATATGGGAACCAATCAATATGTCAAATGTCTATCTAAGGAAAGAATAAAGAGTAGACAAGTGACCCATCAACCAATCAAATCATACTCATCTCAGAGGGACTCATCTAAAAGGAACTCAACTCAACTTAACTCATCTCATCACATCTCATCTCATCTCATCTAGACTCGGAGTACTCAAAGTAGGAAATTTCTAGAAGTTTCTCTTATCCGACAACAATCACTTATGAGCCAACGATCATACAACAAGCCGCCGTTGTTTCCACAACCATCCCATACTTGCCAGGTAGGGGACAAATCAAATCCACTAGGGACCCCAGCAATCCGTCAAGTCCTTTATTGTTTCAGGGACTCTATCTAGAGAGAACCACAATAAGACATAATGGTTCTAATCCTTACCTAAGTTTGACTACGTAGTTTGACGAGTATGAGTTGGACTAACTCTTACTCTTTCGGTGCTCGATACTCCTCCCATGACTCAATGCTCATAAAACAATCCATCGAGTCAATACATCTCAATTGACTCATCTCAACTCAGCCTTATGAAAGGCTCTCATCATTCAATCAGTCTAAAAAAGACTCTAATCATCTCATCATTCAATAAGTCTCAAAGAGACTCTAATCATCTCGTCATTCAATAAGTCTCAAACAGACTCTAATCATCTCATGAATCAACATCTCAATCAACAGCTCAATGATTTGAGCAATCATTAGGGAAAAATTGAATAGACAAATCATTAGAGTTCATTTATGTAAAGTTATAGACTATCATCATTCTCACATCACAATCACAATCTCTATCAATATTCTCAATCAAGGCTCTAGACTCAATCCCTATCTTCTTTCATGCAATCTTTAAGAAATAATAAGCAAGGTTTATGTAATAATTCATGTAAAAACATTCAATTCAGGAAACAAATTTTTGATGATCATCAATATATGAAAATACATGTAAAAATCATAATCTTTCTCAAGAAAGTAATCAATAATTATGCATATTAAACTTAAGAACCTTCAAATCTCATCTAAGACCACCTATGGGGAACATGAGAGAACAATCTCATGTTTTCATTTAGCCTTACATGCCTGGAATGAAGCTCTTCAAGTCACCCATCAAGAATTCTCCTTGAATTCTCCATTCTCACATTCTTCTTTCTTCTCTCTCAAGCCCTAACTTTCAACTGTTGTGAAGAAGGACTTAGAATGGAGTTTTTGACCCTATTTACTCATAAAAATAAGTTTAGGAGGGGTTGGAAAAAGTCTGGAATGCCCCTCAAAAGATTTACATTTTAAACTTTGGTGGAATAGGTTAGGATAACAAGTCCGCGACGCGGACCTTTGGCGCACCTGTGAAATTTTGGAAATTCAATCCCATCAATTGAGAAAGATAAGTGTGGGCCCATGATGGGTCCGCGTTATGGAGTTGTCACGTACCTCCTTCTTTTGGGTCCACCAATAGGTCCGTGTCGCGGCCCTGTCGCGTACTCTTACTCTTTCTGGTTAATTTTGCAAAAATTATTTTTTGACCTAGTTGCTCTTAAATTGGGTCGAGACCATTTTTTGTCTCGATTTTCTTCGCTGATCGCATATTCAATCTCGAATTTTCCATCCGAGCTTGGAAAGATGCATTATGCACACATCTCAGTTCTAGGGGTACTTTTGATAATTTTATCAGGTGTTACATCATATTCCCTTTGGGATCATTCATCCTCGAATGATGAGTAAGAGTGGATATCAAGGCACGAATAGACTCAAAACTCCTCTCAACTTTCAATTAATCAATCAATCTTTCAACTCCTTATTTCTATCAAAAATCTCAATTCGGACTCGAGAATAGACAATCAACGAAAAAAGACAATCAATTTGGTCAGGGGTAAGGAATTTACCTTCAATATTCTCATCCATTGTCACAAATAGATGAAGATATTATTCTTTCATATCTTCCTCAACTTCTCATGTGGCCTCCTCAACGAATAGATTCCTCCACAAGACTTTGACTGAGGCTATCTCCTTATTTCTCAATCTGCGAATCTGACTATCAATGATTTGGACTAGAATTTATTCGTAGGTCAAACTATCTTTCACTCCAATGCTCTCCACAGGGATTACCAAGTTAGGATCTCCCAAGCATCTCTTCAACATCGACACATGAAACATCAGATAAATACCATCTAACTCGGAAGGGAACTCTAATTCGTAGGCAACCTTCCCAATCCTCTTTACAATCTGATAGGGTCCATTATAGTGTGGACTCAATTTACTTTTCTTCCCGAATCTCAGGATACCTTTCATAGGTGACACTTTCAAATATACCAAGTCATCCACTTCGAACTCCAAATCTCTCCTCCTCACAATGGTGTAGGATTTCTGGTGACTTTGCGCAGTCTTCAATCTCTCTCTAATGATCTTAACCTTCTCCATTACTTGATGGACAAGGTCAGACCCAATCAACTCCGCTTTTCCAACCTCGAACCACCCAATTGGTGATCTATATCTCCTCCCATATAAAGCTACAAAGGGAGCCATTTGAATACTTGCACGATAACTATTGTTATATGCAAACTCAATCAACGGTACGTGCTCATCCCAATTCCTTTGAAATCAAGGATGCAGTCTCTCAACATATCTTCTAACGTATGAATTGTATGCTCTGCCTAGCCATCGGTCTGTGGATCCATAGGCGGGGGCGCATTATAGTAGTTTGTTCTAACCCGAGACATAAACAAAGACAGGGCTAACCAGACTTGGAAAGCTTTACTCAAATTCACTTTTATACCTAATCCTTTCTGAAATGATCTCGAAAATTGTGAGGTGAATTGAGCTCCTTTGGCTGAGATGATAGACAAGGGAACCCCATACAACCTCACAATCTCTTGGATGTACATCTTGGCATACTCCTCCGTAGTGTTAGTTGTCTTAACTGCTAAGAAGTGAGATGATTTAGTCATCCTATCGACAATCACCCATATCGGATCATGTTGCTTTCGAGACCTCGGTAGACCAGTAATGAAGTCCATATTGATCATCTCCCACTTCCATTCTAGAATCTCAAAGTTTTGAGCAAATCCACATGTCCTTTGGTGTGCAACTTTCACTCGCTAGCAGTTTGGGCACTTAGAAACAAATTTAGTAATATCCCGTTTCATTCCACTCTACCAATAGACTTCTCTCAAGTCTTGGTACATTTTGGTAAAGCCAGGACGAATGGAATACCTAGTGCTATGAGCTTCGGCCATGATTCTATCTCATACACCATCAACATCTGGGAAGCAAAATCTACTTTAGTACCTCAACACACTATCTTCTCCTTTGGAAAAGACCATCACTTTCTGTTTATGGATGACCTCCTTCAATTGGAGAAGGACAGAATCTCGGTCTTGCTTTTCTTTCACCTCTATCACCAAAGATGAAGCAGACCCATTCTGGACATTAACTCCTTCCTCATCATTCTCCTCAAGTTGGACTCCTAATCGAGCTAATCGATGTACTTCTTTAGCTGGCTCCTACTTTCCTTCCTCCACATGGACTGTGCTACCCATTGATAACCTGCTAAGAGCATTAACAACAACGTTAGCTTTACCTGGATGATATACAATGCTCATGTCATAATCATTGAGCAACTCTAACAATCTTTTCTGTCATGGGTTGAGCTTTTTTTGACAGAAGACATACTATAAGCTCTTCTAGTTAGTGAAAACATCCACATGCACTCCATACAAGTAGTGGCACCAGATTTTGAATGAGAACACTGCCGCCACTCAAGATCATAGGTTGGATAGTTCCTCTCATGAATCTTAAGTTGTCTGGAAGCATAGGCTATCACCTTCCCTCTCTACATCAACACACATCCCAATCCAACTCTCGAAGTATCACAATAGATCACAAAATCTTCTGTTCCATCGAGCAAGGTTAGGATTGGTGTAGTAGTCAGTATAGTCTTAAATTCTTGAAAACTTTTCCCACACTCATCAGACCACTAAAACTTGACCCTTTTCCAAGTCAGCTTTGTCAATGGTGCAGATAAGGAAGAAAATCCCTCAACAAATTGACGTTAGTAGCCTGTCAACCCCAAGAAACTCCTTATGTCGGTCGGAGTAGTTAGTCTGGGCCAGTTCTTAACCTCTTCAATCTTTTGAACATCCACTTGAATACTATTACTAGAGATAATATGGCCTAGGAAAGCCACAAATTTAAGCTAAAATTCACATTTCGAGAACTTTGCATACAACTCATGGTCCTTAAGGGTTTGAAGGACGATTCTGAGGTGATTTGCATACTCCTCTTCATCTCTTGAATACACCAAATATCATCAATAAACACAATCACAAATATGTCTAGATACTGTCGGAACACCCTATTCATCAAATCCATAAAGGCTGCAGGTGCATTCGTCAACCCAAAGGACATGGACAAGAACTCAAAATGGCCATATCTAGTCCTAAAGGCTATCTTTGGAATGTCATATTCCCTTACTTTCAACTGATGGTAACCTGATCGGAGGCCTATCTTTGAGAAATAGGAGGAATCCTGAAGTTGGTCAAACAAGTCATCTATCCTTGGGAGAGGATACTTGTTCTTTATAGTAACCTTGTTCAATTGCCTGTAATTAATACACATTCCGAGAGCCCATCTTTCTTTCACATGAATAGGATAGGACTACTCCACAGAGAAACACTTGGCCTTATGAAGACCTTTTCTAACAAATCTTTCAGCTGCTCCTTCAATTCGTTCAGTTTAGTGAGGGCCATCGTATAAGGTGGAATCGAGACAGGCTGAGTATCAGGAAGAATGTCAATGCCGAAATAAATCTCCCTATGAGGAGGGACTCCGAGCAGATCCTCAGGAAACACTTTTGAAAACTCATTCATGATTAGAATTGACTCAAGTGTTGGGGACTCAATATCATCAGATTTAACTCATACAAGGTGGTAAATGCACCCATTCTCAATCATCTTTCTGGCTCTAAGATATGAGATAAACTTTCCTTTAGGTGCTATGGAATCACCCTTCCACTCTAGAATCGGTTCATTTGGAAACAATTCGAGCTCTACAATTAACAGAGGTATAACAGGCATGGAGCCAATCCATGCCGAGGATCAAATCAAAATCTATCATATCTAACTCAATCAGATTAATAATAGTATCCTTATTATGGATGGACACTACACAAGCTCTATAGACTCTCTCAACTCGAATAGACTCACTCACTAGAGTAGAAACATCAAAGGGTTCAAGAAGACTCTCATGGGTTCTATCAAATCTACTGGCCATGTGAGGAGTTACATAAGATAATGTGGCACCAGGATCCATCAACACATAACAATCAATACAAAAGACTGTCACAACATCTGGGGAGTTTTCCTGATCATGTCAACTGCCCATGGCATGCAAATAGTTTGTAGCTCCGCTTGTGCCTGAGGTGGTGCCTCTCTGATTTCCCTTAGCTAGTGGGGCCAGTGCAGAAGATTGAGCCCGGTCAGCCCACTCTGGCACTCTCTCTGGTAGTGGCCTGCTTGGCCACACTTGAAACATACAACACTGTTTTTACGACATCTACCCATATGCAACTAGACACACGTACCACAAAGTGATTTACCTCGTGAACCTTGAGCCACACTAGCTTGTGACTGAGACCCACGAGATCCCACATTTTGAGACTTCTGATCTTTTCTGACTCTAGGTGCAGGTGCACTAGTAGATGATGGTGCTGTAAACCTATTTCCATTGCCTTTCTTCCCAACCTTATCGTTGGATGTTTTTGCTCTCTTACTGCTGAACTCTTCTCTATCATGTTGTCTCTCCACATCATCTTGTTGCACAAAGGTCATCAATCTCCCAATGTCTATGTCACTCACGATCATAACTCCCCTCCCATCTCTAGTTGGCCTTCTATTCAGTCCATCTACGTACATTCCCATCCTTCCCCTCAGGTTAGCAACCATATTTGGAGCATAGTTGGATAATTGTGTGAACTTTAGCCTATACTCATGTACAGTCATAAAGCCTTGTTTCAAGTTCAGGAATTCCCATACCTTCACCTCTCTCCTCTCCCTTGGGAAGAAACATGCCAAGAAAGATTCCTTGAACAAAGCCCAAGTCATCACGGGGGCACTCTCCCCTCTACGCTTCTTCCACTGGTTGTACCACAGTCTAGACACCCCTTTAGTTGATAAGCAGCTAGCTCGACTCTGTCAGCATCGGCCACATGCATCACTTGGAACAATTTCTGAAGCTCCTCCACATAGTTCTCAAGATCCTTAATGGATGAAGACCCTGTGAACTCAGGCGGATTCATCCTTAAGAATTCCCAGACTTTAGAAGTGTGATGGGCATCCTATTGGGCGGCTCCTTGTCTCATAGCAGGTGCTATGACCGTCTGGGCTAGAGTTTGGATAGCCTGACGAAGCTCAGCATTGAAGACCTCATCTTCTGGGGCTGTGCAACAGGAACAGTTTGATCCGTGGGCACCTCATGTCCTTGAGGCTCAGGTGGATTGACATTCTGTCAGGTGGGACATCCTCTACCTCTGACGGCTCTTCTGGGAGGCATGATCACAATTCTGCAACGCGCAAAGCACGAATTAGAATAGAACTTTCATAGAGTATGACTCTATAGCACGATTTAGAACATAAATGAAGGGAAACAATTTCTAATGTCCTAGACCCTCTAGTTTATCAAGTGTGGTCAGCAACACATGTATAAACAAGACTCTACTAGACACGGCTTCATAGACTCCCTAGGACACTTGAACTCGTGCTCTGATACCAAGTTTGTCATGCCCTGGAGGGGACCCATGACATTGCTGGCACCTAGAGACTATTGCTAGTCCCCAAGCGAACCATTTGGCCTCATCACATTCGTCCATTTGCACATTCGACAAACTAACGGAAGACATAAGGAATAAATGGGCACATCTAATCATCTATTCTCAAATAATAATATAATAGAAGGCTAGTAGAAAGAACTAGCTCACAAGTTTCAACATCAACATTTGACTCTAGTCTATGAAGCCTCTATCACTATTAAGTGGTACCAATGACAGACCTATGGCTACCTCAATCAAAATAATAGATAAGAAACTCTAACTCTAAAGCATGTTGAAAAATAATGTAATGAATCCTCCTAAGTTGGGAAGGCTCACCAATCTACTGAACACTCGAAGATCCTCAATGATTCATCTACTGATGAACTCTATCTTGCGTATCTATATCATAATACGATGTATCCCAAAAGGGAACGTCAGTACTTGGAATGTACTGGTATGTAAAATAGCTGAGTGAACCAAAACAGGTAGAACAATATAGATATAACAATCAACTCAATATGGGAACCAATCAATATGTCAAATGTCTTTCTAAGGAAAGAATAAAGAGTAGACAAGTGACTTATCAGCCAATCAACTCACCAATTAAATCATACTCATCTCAGAGGGACTCATCTCAAAAGAATTCAACTCAACTAGACTCATCTTATCTCATCTTGACTCAGAGTACTCAAGTTAGGAACTTTCTGGGAGTTTCTCTTATCCGACAACAATCCCTTTGAGCTAGTGATCGTATAACAATCGGTCGTTGTTGCCAGGTAGGGGAGAAATCAAATACATTAGGGACCCCATCAATCCGTTAAGTCCTCTATTATTTCAGGGACTCTATCCAGAGGGAACCACAATGAGACGTAATGGTTCTAATCCTCACTTACGCTTGGCTACGTAGTTTGACGAGTGCCAATTGGACTCACCATTACTCTTTTGGTGCTCGATACTCCTCCCATGACTCAATGCTCATAAACAAAATCCATCGAGTCAATACATCTCAATTGACTCATCTCAACTCAGCCTTATGAAGTCTTTCATCATTCAATCAGTTTCAAATAGACTCTAATCATCTCATCATTCAATTAGCCTCAAAGAGACTCTAATCATCTCATCATTCAATTAGTCTCAAAGTGAATCTAATCATCTCATCAATCAATATCTCAATCAACAGCTCAAGGGTTTGAGCAATCATTAGGGAACAATCGAATAGACATATCATTAGAGTTCATTTATGTAAACTCATAAGACTATCAAGTTCTATCAACTCATCATCATTCTCACATCAAAATCAAAATCTCTATCAACATTCTCAATCAAGGCTCTAGACTCAATCCCTATCATCCTTCATACAATCTTTTAGAAATAATAAGTAGGGTTTATGCAATAATTCATGTAAAACATTCAATTCAGGGAAACAAGTTTGTGATGATCATCAACATATAAAATACATGTAAAAATCATAATCTTTCTCAAGAAAAATAATCGAGAATCATGCATATTAAACTCAAGAACTTTCAACTCTCATCTAAGACCACCTATGGGGCATATGAGAGAACAATCTCATGTTTTTGTTTAGCCTTACCTAACAAGAATAAAGATCTTCAAGTCACCCTCAAGAATTATCCTCGAATTCTTCAATTTCCCGTTCTTCTTTCTTCTCTCTCAAGCCCTAACTTCTAAGTGTTGTGAAGAAGGACTTAGAATGAGGCTTTTGACCTTATTTACTTATCAAAACAACCTAAAAGGGTCGTGTTTCAAGTTTGGCGGGGGTTGGAAAAATTTAGGAATGCCCCTCAAAAGATTTAAATTTTAAACTTTGGTGGAAAAAATCAGGATAACAGGTCCGCGACGCGGATCTGTCGTGCACTTGTGAAATTTTAGAAATTCAATCCCGTAAAAAAATTGAGAAAAATATAAAAGTGTGGATCCACAATAGGTCTGCGTCGCGGCTCTATCGCGTAACCTTAATGTTTTGGGTCCATAATAGGTCCACGTTGCGACCTGTCATGTACCCTTACTATTTCTGTTCAATTTTGCGAAAATTATTTCTTGACCCAGTTGCTCTTAATCGAGTCAAGACCATTTTCTGCATTGATCGCAAATCCGATCCTGAATTTTTCATCCGAGCTTGGGAAGATGCATTACGCGCACATCTCCGTTCTAGGGGTATTTTGGTAATTTTACCGAGTGTTACATAAACTACATATATAGTATTAGTTTAAATTACTCTTTTATCAGTACATAGAAAAGTCATCATCTTTACTAGAACATGCAAAAGCTTTATTCAAACTACTTATTTAATACATGAAAAATCATAAATTCCAATATCAAAGAATGTATAGGAAGGCCATGATCATCAACTTCATTATGGTTCATGAGAAAGTATCCATGTACGAAAATTTCAACAATATAAAATGAAAAAAGTAATAATGATCCTAATGCACAAATATATCTAACTAAATGGAAGAGGAATTAACTCATTTAAAATTCAAGACTTAGGGTAAAACTCTACTTGAACTCAGTTTTGGAGAATTAACACGTGGGGTGCGTGGATGAACTAAGTACAATGCTATGAGTAGCCTTACATACCTGAATAATTGATATTACAATCATAATCTGGCAGCTACTAGCTTGCGTGGAGAAAATCCTCGACCTTGGTAGTTCTTTTAAAGTGAAAGAACTTAGAAGGATGTTGGTTGAAGGAATTCTCTTTAATTTTTGAGTTCTTCACTTAGATTTTTTAGAGTTCTTGATGAAGAACCCTACATTGTTGAAAAAGAAGAATCGTGAAATCCTTTCTTGGAATTCTTGAATTCGTCTTCTTGAAACCCTAGGTTATGATTTAAGATTTTATTAGAGATTCAT
>JAABOM020060451.1:0-11859 GCA_011800125.2 Solanum clarkiae
TATTTTTATTATAATTCCGCGTTTTTAAGGTTATAGTTGGGTTGTAGGCTGACTTGTCTTGGTGGGATAAGACGAGTACCATCACGCCCATTTTCGGGTCATGACACGGAAGAAGCATGATTCGATATGGGTGATCGTGGATAGGATGACTAAATTAGCTCACTTCTTGGCAGTCAAGACCACTAACAAATATGCTAAGTTGTACATTCGTGAGATTGTGAGGTTGCATAGGGTTTCCTTGCCTATCATCTCGGACAGAGGGGCTCAATTCACCTCCCAATTTTGAAGATCTTTCCAGAAGGTATTGTGTAACAAGGTAAATTTGAGCACGGCTTTTATCCACAGATAGATGGTTAGACAGAGTGCACCATTCAAACCTTACAGGATATGTTGAGAGCCTGTGTCATTGACTTCAAGGGGAATTGGGATAATCATCTGCCATTGATCGAATTTGCATACAACAATAGTTATCTTGCCAGCATCCAGATGGCCCCTTATGAAGCTTTGAATGGGAGAAGATGTAGATCACCAATTGGGTGGTTCTGGGTTAGTAAAGCGAAATTGATTGGACCTAACCTTGTCCACTAGTCCATGGAGAAGGTGAAAGTCATTAGAGAAAGGTTAAAGATAGCACAGAGTCGCTAAAAGTCCTACACTAACGTGAGGAGAAGGGACTTGGAGTTTGAGGAGGATGATTAGGTGTGCTTGAAAGTGTCACCTATGAAGGGCGTCATAAGGTTCAGTAAGAAGGGAAAGTTAATTCCACGCTATATCGGACCCTATTAGATTGTGATAAGGATTGGAAAGATCACCTATGAGTTAGAATTACCTTCCGAGTTAGATGGGGTCCAATCAGTATTCCACATTTTGATGCTGAAGAAATGCTTGGGAGATCCTACTTTGATGGTCCCTGTTGAGAGTATGGGAGTAAAGGATAGCCTATCCGATGAGAAAATTCCAGTCCAAATTGTTGATCGTCAAGTCTTCAAGATGAGAAATAAAGAGATAGCCTCCGTCAAAGTTATATAGAGGAACCAATTTGTTGAGGAAGCTACATGGGAAGCGGAGGAAGCTATAAAGATCAGATACCCTCACCTATTTCACTATACAATTCATACGAAATGTTTGTATAATTTATTATACAATTCGTAGTATTTGTGTAACACCCTGTAAAATTACTGAAATGTCCCTAGAACGTAATCGTGCACACAAAGCATCTTCCCAAGCTCTGATGGAAAATTCGAGACCAGATTTGCGATCCGTACAAAACATTTAGTGAAAAAATGGCTTCAACCTGATTTTAGAGCAACCAAATCAAAAAATAATTTTTGCTAATTTATTTCGGGACAGTGGACGCGCACCTACAATTACATTGTTTTTTAAAAATTCTCGACGGGAGGGATAAAATTTGTTTCAAAAATTTTTGGAGGAAAATAGATTGGTCCGCGCTCTTTGCGCATCATGGACCAGTGCATTTTTAGTGATGGTTTTCTTTTAATTTTGGGAAGGGTATTTTGGATATTCCCAACCTATTTGTAAGTCTAATAAACGTGTTTAAGGGTTATTTTATATCGATTAAGGGTTTCAAAACCAATTTTTCTTAGTTTCTACGTGATCTTGAGAGAGGAGACAGGAAAGCTTGGGGAATTGCAAAGTGTGGGTCAAGTTCTTGAAGAAGATTAAGATAATCTTCATTTCAGGTATGTAAGGCTGCCCAAAGCATGTGATTGTTCTCCCATGTGCACCTTTGGCCACAGTAAATTAATGGTTGAAAGTGATGGGAATTGTGTTACAAATTCTTGAATGTTACCTTGAAAAACTATTTTTATTCTACGTATATTTTCTTGAATTGATGATCATGGTAACTGGAACTACTTGTTTAAAAGATTTATTTGAACTATTGTATAAACTCTACATGTTTAATTGCCAAAGATTTCAAGAATGAACCTAGGAGTTGATGTCTAGAGCTTTGATGGTCTAAATGTGCTTGGTTGTTATGGTCTGAGTCTTGAATTTAGTGAGTGCTGATGATAATGTTGATGGAATTTAATTGAGAGTGAGAACCTTAGAGTCTTTAATAGGTTGAACTTGAATTTTATCAAATGTATCTAATTCCTTGAGTTGATTGATGACTAGATGAGTTGATGTCGTTGTCTGAGAGAGACTGATTATACATACATTCTGATGTTGATAGACTTATGAGCATGTCGAATCATAGGAGGAGTATTGCGCACCAAAATGGGTAAGAGTGAGTCCTACTTGCACTCATTAACTACGTATCCAGTGTATGAGAGGATTGGACCGTGAAAGCAGATGTTTCCTTTGTCCCAAAAGCGGACTTAACAGAATTCTGGATCCACCGACAGACTCGTTCTTTACCTCGGCAAGGTACTGGATGGATGTGGCAACGACATCTCTTCATTGTATCACCACCAGCTCATACGTGGTGGTTGTCATTTAGAAAAACTCCCAGATAGGTTCCATGGTTATGTACTCTGATGTTCATGTGATGGTATAGATCTTGATTGATAGTGATGTGATAGTGACCTATTCCTTGATGGTATGGTCTTTGAGCATTTGCAAAACCACTCTAAGGTGATTAGCATTCTTCTCTTCATCCTTCGAATATACTAAAATGTCATCGATAAGCACAATCATGAACATAACATGATATAGTCTGAATTCCCTATTCATCAAGTCCATGAAAGCTATAGGTGTGTTTGTCAACCCAAAGGACATGACCAAGAATCCAAAGTGGTCATATCGTGTCCTAAAATCTGTCTTTAGGATATCACTTTCCCTCACCTTCAAATGATGGTAACTCGATGTGAGGTCTATCTTGGAGAAACAAGTAGCACCCTGAAGTTGGTCAAAGAGATCATCTATCCTGGGAAAAGGATATTTTATTTTTTAGAGTGACCTTGTACAGTTGTAGGTAGTCTATACACATTCGGAGAAACCCATCTTTCTTACGCACGAAAAGGACAGGAGCACCCCAAGGTGAGACACTAGGCCTAATTAACCCTTTCTCTAGCAAGTCTTTCAATTGTTTTTTCAATTCTTTCAACTCTGCAGGGGCCATTCTATAAGGTGGAATTGAAATAAGTTTGGTCTCGGGAAGAACATCGATCCCAAAGTTAATCTCCCTATCAGGAGGGACTCCAGGAAGATCATCAGGTAACACCTTACGAAACTCATTTACAATTGGGGCTAACTCAAGAGTAGCAGATTCGACATCATCGGACTTAGCTCTCACAAAGTGGTAAATGCAACCTTTGGAGATCAACTTCCTGGCTCTAAGATAAGAGATGAATTTGCCCATATGGGCAATAAAACTCCCTCTCCACTCTAAGACAGGCTCACTAGGAAATTGGAACTTAACAATCCAGGTTCTACAGTCGACAGAAGCATAACAGGCGTAAAGTCAATCCATACACATTATTACATCAAAATCAACCATGTCTAACTCTACCAAGGCAGCTAAGGTATCTCTATGATAGATAGATACTACAAAATCCCTGTAAACTCTCTAAGCTAAGATAACTCACTAGTAAGAGTAGAAACAGCAAAAGGTTATGCAAATACTCTGGAAGAACCCCAAATTTACTAGCCACACAAGGGGTCACAAAAGAATCGGTGGCACCTGGATCAATTAATGCATAGCAATCAAAAGTAAAGACTCAAAGCATACCCATGGCAATATCTGGTGCACCCTCCTACTCCTGTTGATTACCCATAGCATAAAGGCGATTTGTCCCGCCTCCTGTACTAGTAGTAGCACCTCTCTACTGATTGCCCGTTGGAGGGGCTACGGATGACTGGGGTCTGCTGCTCCCCTCACCTCGTCTTCTCTTTGGAAACTCATAGCTAAAGTGAGCAGACTGTCCACATGAGTAACAAACATCTCTTCCCACACGACACTCCCCCAGATGAAGCTTACCACACTTGCCATAAGGTGGCTTTCCCCTCGTGCCTTGGGTCACACTACCTGAGATTGGGCACCTGGAGCACTGAAATTCTGATAACTATGAGTTTTCTAATTATACCTGTTTGGCTGCACAGGCGCACTTGCTACAAACGATGCAGGATGGGATGATCTCCTCTAAAAGTAGGACTTGTCACCCTTATTCTGTCTCTGTGGGCTAGGCTCATGTCCCGCTGATTTTGCCTTTTTGTTCATCTGCTATTCTCTATCTTTCTTCTTGTCCTCATATGTTTACTGGGCATACACCATAATTCTGGAGATGTCCATGCCTGGAATAAGTAAGGCTGCCTTACACTCTTTCTCCATGTGTCTGCCCAAACTAGACACAAACTTCCTCATCCTCACCCTCATGTCATACGCCATCTCTGGAGCATACCTTGACAGCTTAGTGGACTTAAGGCTATACTCTTTCACGGTCATCCCTCCCTTATTTAGTTTTACGAACTCATCCACCTTCGTCTCCCTCAACTCTTGAGGAAAGAAGTGCTCAAGAAATGTTATCTCAAACTCCTCCTAGACTGCAGGCTCCGCACTCTCACCTCTACTTTCCTCGCACTGATTGTACCACACATTAGCAACATCCTTCAGCTGGTAGGAGGCAAGCTTAACTCCCTCAACCTCATCAGCATGCATAGCTTTCAGGACCTTGTACATCTCATCAATGAAGTTCTGCGAGTCCTCTTCTACTTTCGATCCCGTGTACACTAACGAGTTCATCCTCAGGAAGTCTCTGAGTCGGGTTGCAGCCGAGGGCTCATGTGAGCTAGAACTAGGAGCTTGTGAACCCTGATTGTTTCCCTGGGAGGCCACCAATTGAGTCAGCATGGTGATGGCTCCCCTAAATTTTGCCTCGATAGTGGGAGCTGGTTGGGGCTAAACAAGGGGTGCCTGTGGGACCTCAGTAGTCCTAGCAGGCTGTCCCCATATCCTAGCATCTGGCTGAATTGGGACCTCTGATTAAGCATTCTCTGCAGCTGGGCTTGCGGCATCCCTTTTAGCGATTGTTCTCTTCGACAGCATTTTCTATAACCGTGTAACACACGAGTCAAAATAAGATTTCCATAGAGATAAACTCTATTGCACGAATTTAGATCATAAAAGAAGGGAAACTCATTCCTAATGTACCATAGCCATTTGTTTATGAAGTGTGGTGTACAACACACCCACAAACAAGACTCTATTAGACACGACTTCATAAACTCCCTAAGACACTCTAACTTTATGCTCTGCTACCAAGTTTGTCACGCGCCGAGAGGGTACTTTAGACGTAACTGGCACTCGAAGACCATTACTAGTCCCCAAGAGAATCACCTAGTCCTATCGCATTTGTTCAATCAATTCATACTGTAGAGGATAGTAAGTAAATTAAAGGGCTATCAGTGGGCTAAGAATAAATGAACAGTCTCTATATAAATAAGCAACAAGGAAATGAATTGAACTCCAACTATCAACTGTCTATATCTATGAAGCCTCTATAGCTAGTGTCTACGAAGGTACCATGACAGGCCATGACTACCACAATCAAGGTAAAAGAAATCAAAGTGGGTAATAGAAAATAAACATGCCCTCCATAAGCAGGGGAGGACTCACCAAGGATGGTATTCACGAATCTCTAAACTCAACGATTAAGCTGTTGAAGTCCTTTGTCTACAGAATCTGCATCATAAAATGATGCAGTGCCCAAAGGGGCATTAGTACGTGGAAAATATTGTATGTAAAATAGGCTAAAGTAACAATAAACAATGACAAACTGCTCATCAATCACTCATCCTCAACTCTGAGTAAGAAACGATCTCTATCAACATCACTATCCATCAAGATATCACCTTATCAAATCAACATTAGAGTACTATCATCATGGAACCTATCTGGGAGTTTCTATAACCGACAACCACCACCTATGAGCTGGTGATGATACAACAAAAAGATATTATTGCCACATCCACCCTGTACCTTGCCGGGGTACAGGACGAGTCTGTCGGGGATCCCAAAAGAAGTTTGCCAAGCCCTCAGCAGGGCAAAGGAAGCATCCGCTTTCACGGTCCAATCCTCTCCTACGCTGGCCACATAGTTAATGAGTGTGAGTGAGACTTACTTTTACTGAAACTTACCTATTTTGGTGCTAATACTCCTCCCAGGACCTAATTTTCTCATCAGTCTATCAATTCATCAAGAAGTTCCATCACCCAGCCTCTACGGGAAGGAACACTCACTTTATCTTATCGTTTATCAACTCAGGAGTAGGATTTATGCTATCAAGGCAAAGTTCAATCTTATTTAGACTCTAAGGACACTCATATCATCAACCTCAGCCATCAAACCCTCATCTCAAGGCCCGAACCACAGCAATAATGCATACCTACATAACCCAGTCTCTAAACCTCAATTCCTAGGTTCATTCAATCAGTCTTTAACACTTAGTCATATAGAGATTATACAATGGCTCAAGCAAACGGTTAAACAAGTAGGTAAATCACATAATCATACTACACGTAAAAGGTTGTTTAAAAGTATGATGATAATCAATTTAATATTTCATACATAAATTAACGATGAAATTCAAGAAATTATTTAAGAATCACAACTCAAGTTCTATCAACTATTAGCTATCAACATAATCTATACATTGGGGCATATGGAAGAACAATTCCATGGTCTGGGTTACATACCTGGGATGAAGATTGTTTGAATCTTCAAGGAAATCTTGACTTGGAGTAGAAACCCTCAACCCCCTATTCTTCTCCTCTATCAATAAGTGCGTTTAACTTGAGAAAATATGGGTTTTGAACCCTCAATTGCTAATAAATGAACTCTAAAACACATTTTAAGCCTTAAAAATAGGTTAAAAATACCCAAAATATCCTTCTTGTAATTAAAAGAAAAACTTCAAAAATTGATGTACTGGTCCGCGTCGCACCAAGGACGCGGACTAGTACATTTTCGCCATTTTTCAGAAAGTTTAATTCCCGTCGAATTTTTCAGAAAAAGTCACAAGTGCATCTCCACGTCACGTCAGGGGCGCGGATCAACACTGTTTTGTAAAGAATTAGCAAAATTTATTTTTCGACCTAGTTGCTCTTAAATTGGGTCGAGGCCATTTTCTGACTTAATTTTCCGCGCTGATCGCAAATAAAATCTCAGATTTCCTATCGGAACTTTGGAAGATGCGTTGTGTGTACGATTACATTCTAGGGGAGTTTCGATAATTTCATGAGGTGTTACATAATTTGATTCGCGCGCACACGTTTTATATAATCGCATACAACGTTTGTATAAATCATGCAAATTATACAAAACTCAAACTGTAATTACAACTAAATATTTGCGCGAGCTGTAATTGATTCAAAATATAACTATGTTAACTAATTAACTAGTATATATTTACTCTTCCGCGTAATTTTTCCTTTTTAACTATATATATCACAATACCATTTTAAGCCCATGACTTATATTTAGATAGGAAAATTTACATACTTAAATAAACATATCTATCATATATGCAATATATATATCATAAAAAATCCATCAGTTGCCTTCCATCTTTTCATGCCTTAAGACATTTCTTATATCTATTAGTTAATTGTCTCATAAAATTTCACTTTCCTTGATTTTATCCTACCACATTTTGTACCCTTTTGATCTTGTTATTTCTCGCATGATTTTTAGTATTTACTTGGTTGTTCCAACTAAGCCTAACCTAAGATTTAATAGCATTAAACTAAAACAAATTCAAAAAATTTCATATTATACAAATAACTAATTAATTTATAACAAATCTATCCCGTGAACTTATCATAAAAGTGAAATAAAAAAAATAATGTTCTCTCTTAGATGCTCTCAGCGCACGATAGTGTAACGTGCACTATGGCCGGACAGCAATGGCGAGAGGACAAGGAAGAGGATGTGGACGTGGACAAGGACGAAAAACCACTATTTTCACTCTTGGTAGCTCAGTGGGAGCTAGGATGATAGCTGACCCAGAGGATTCCCAAACTCTGAATGGAAATGAACCAGAGATGGATGCAACAAAAGCCACAAGGAATGAGGAGGTAGCTCGGAAACTGAACCTAAGTGAAACCCCACCGACAACAGTGGCCCCCAAAGACGTAGTGACTAGAGAAACTGGTAATGGTACTGCAAAGGAAAAAATGTTCCCAGTAACAACAGACCCTAACTAGGATGGGAAATTAGATAAAGGCAAGCAGAAGATTGGGGAAAATGAGGAACAACAATAATGGGTAAATACGTTCAGGAATAATAGAGCGGCTCAGAATTGTATGAATCTGACCTATATTCCACCCCAAATCATCGTGGTCATACCACAGTCCAACTGGAAGATGAAGATGTGCAATCTAAAGAAGAAAAATGGAAGTGTGCACTAATTATATATGTTGTTGGAGAATGCCCAGGGTATAACACTATGACTAGGTATATAACCCTTAACTGGTCATCTGTTACGAAACCTGAAGTCTTCTTATATGATGAGGGCTATTTCATTGTGAAATTCCAGTCGATGAGTGACATGAAAGAGATCTTATATATGGGACCATACATAATTAATAATAGACCTCTGATCCTAAAACAATGGTCCTCTGATTTTGATTTTGGGAATGAGTTCTTAAAGGAAATTCCTCTTTGGGTAACATTCCCAAAACTACCTCTCAATTGTTGGGGAATGGGATCACTTAGTAGGATAGCCAGTGCAATTGGAATTCCTTTGCTAGCTGATGAGCGTACAACAAACAGACAAGGATCGCGTATGCTACGATGCTCAAAGAAGTGAACATTACAAAGCCACTACCACAGGAGGTGAAAGTAGTGGATCCGAATGGGAAAACTATAGCTCGGCAAGTGGAGTTTGAATGGAAGCCAAAATACTGTGATAAGTGCCAAAACAATTGGACATCAATGCCAAGGGACAAAGGAAAAAGAAGAACAACCAGTGAAGAAGATAATAACCGAGAAGGTAACTCAACAATGGAAATACAAAGGTAGAATACATCCACCAGATCAAATTATAACAGACAAATAGGAAGAGAATGGGAAAGACACAAGTGATAAGCAACAGACGGCATAGGAGCTTGGAAAGCAAACCCTAAAAATAGCAGAGAGAAGCAAACAATTAAGCAGGGTACAAAGCTCAGAACAGACTACACAGCAATACATGGCACAAGGTTCAGGCAACATTTTCAATTTAACAGATTTTCCTGTACTGGCAACCATCTCTACAAAAAATGGGTTTGAGTGTCTGAGAAATAGCAAATTGGCTTCATTGTCTGTGGATAGGAGTGGAGAACCACATACTTGGTAATGAAATGTGTTATTTGGAATGTGAGGAGTATAAATAAAAGATATAAGCAAAAAGAGCTTAAGAAGTATCTACATACAAATAAAATAGACCTTGCTAGATTAGTGAAAACTAGAGTGAAAGAATACAACATGAAAAGTGTAGTTCAGGCCAGAGCTCCTGGTTGGGGACTGGTTCATAACTATGAAACTGCTACAAATGGTAGACCATGGCTAATTTGGGACCAAAATGTATATGAGGTGAATAAGAGACAATGCTCTCCAAAAAGTCTACATTGTTTGGTTTTGGATAGGACCACGACTCACCAACAAATGGTCACTATTATCTATGGGTTTAACACAAGGGAATTGCACAAAGGCTTATGGAAAGAATTAAACAACATTGCGCTAGGTATAAACTTCCCTTGGATCATAATTGGAGACTTTAATGTTGTCCTTAGTCCACAAGATAGGCAAGCTGGAAATGTAGTTACAATGGTTGATATCAAAGTTTTCCAAGAATGTATTCAGAACATAGGGGTAACAGACCTACCTTGGAAAGGAAACTATTACTCCTGGTCTAATAAGCAAAATGTACAGGATATAATCTCAAGTTGGATTGACAGGACTTTTGGAAATTATGAATGGATGGTAAAGTGGGGGCATGTTACTACTGAATATAGTAATCCAAGCTTTTCTGATCACTGTCCTCTTACTTTGGCATTACAAAACTGTCAGGAATGCAAGAATGTGAAATTCAAATTTTTCAATGTCTGGGTAGAACGTGATGATTTTTTGAAGTTTGTAGAGACTGAGTGGAAGAAGACACATAGATACAACAAAATGAAAGAAGTATGGGTGAAATTGAAGAACCTCCAGCCAGTTCTAAGACATATGAATAATACTGAGTTTAAAGGCATAAGGCAGAACATTGAGCAAGCTAGACATGAATTTAACAAGATCCAAAATCAAATGGGTATCACATTGACTGATGAACTAATAACACAAGAAAAAGAGATTTTACTCAAGCTGGAAAGATGGTCAAATGATTGAGGAAAGTGCAGTGAGACAAAAATCAAGAGCCAAGTGGATACAATTAGGGGACTTAAACACTAAGTACTTTCATGCTGTCCTAAAGGAGAGAACACAACAAAAACATATTAAATGCTTAGTCAACATAATAGGGCAGACCATTCATGAACAGAGTGACCCACAACAGGAATTCATCCAATTTTATAAGAGTCTTATGGGTACTTCATCAACTACCTTGCCAGCTATTGATGTGCAGATTATGAAGAGAGGCCCTGTGCTTGCTAGACAATATAGGATATAACTATGTTCTAATGTCACTGAAAAAGAAATTTATGAAGGATTACAATCCATTGGAAATGATAAAACACCAAGAATTGATGGCTATAATGGAGTTTTCTTTAAACGCACATGGAAGATCATTAAACAGGATATCATACAAGTTGTCTACAGATTCTTCAAAAGAGGTAAGATGCACAAACCATTTGACTGTGCTCTAATCTCTTTGGTTCCAAAGGTGGCTAGTCCAACAACTGTCACGGAGTTTAGATCAATTGCTTGTTGCTCAGTTATGTATAAACTCATCTCTAAAGTGTTGGTTAATAGATTGCATAGTATTATCCACATAATTATCAGTGATAGTCAAATAGGGTTTATACCAGGGAGGAAAATCACTGATAATATCATCCTTGTTCAAGATTTAGTCAAAGCCTATACTAGGAAAAACACCCCTCCTAGGTGCATGATGAAAATTGATATAAAGAAGGCTTATGACTCAGTTGAATGGTGCTATTTAGGACAGGTTATGAGGGCATTGGGCTTTCCTGACAAATTTACCCAATGGATAATGAAATGTGTCACAACAGTGAGTTATCCCATTGTGGTAAATGGTATTGTTTCTCAACCTTTCAAGGCTGCAAAAGGACTTATGCAAGGTGATCCAATATCACCTTTCTCATTTGTCATAGCTATGGAGTAACTAAGTAGATCCCTAAATAGCCTCAGGAATGAAGAAAGCTACAGATTCCACCCAAAATGCTTTAAACTGGGAATTAATCATTTATGTTTTGCTGATGATTTACTCATTTTCTCAAGGGGTGATATAAAAGTTGTCCAAGCTCTTAAAAATGTGTCAACATTTCTCACAAGCTTCTGGACTACAAGCTAAGCTGTCAAAAAGCTCTATCTATTTTGGAGGAGTACCTATACAGGTCAGAAATGAAATGATACAGCTGCTGGGATACTCAGTTGGAGAATTGCATTTCAAGTACTGTCACGACCCTATCCCGGGGTCGTGACTCATGCCGATAGGGCACTTGGACTAATCTTAAACCACAAAGATCTCAAAATTTTCTCACAAATTCTGCCGAAATTTCGGCAGAGTTTTCTCTGTTTTACTGACTAAACCCACCTGCAATAAAAGCCAGCAGTGAGCAGAAAAACAAATAGATTTAACTTATAGAAAAATCAAACGAAAGTGCGGGCCTACAAGGTCTCCGCTGCGGTCCTGCCGCCTAATAACATTCATATAAATATAAAATACGGTCTCGCCGCCTGAT
>JAABOM020060452.1:0-11859 GCA_011800125.2 Solanum clarkiae
TGTTGTCATTATTTGTTGTTTATGTGTTAATTGTTTCATATTTACGTATTGTCATGTGCTTTTGGTTATTAGTCGTTTTTTGTTGTTCCGTTTCTTTTACTTTTTGTCATATCTGGTTTATTCTGCTTATGGATTTTTGAGACGAGGGTTCCCAGGAAACAACCTCTCTACTTCTATAAGGTAGTGGTAAGGTCTACGTACATTCTACCCTCTCCAGACCCCACTTGTGGAATTCCACTGGATATGTTGTTGTATTAAATGCTTATGAACCATTTACATGAAGTCATAAGTTTTGGTACATTTAATTGGCCGAAAGAACAGGAAAAAAAGGATGGAACATATGAGAAAAATTCTCATGATATGTATTGCCAATTTATGAAAGTTCTACTTCCAAATTTAAGTTAAAGTAGAAGATTGATTTCTTCAATCTTGCCTACAATGTAAACTCTCTTCCACTGGGTAAGTGAAAATATCACCCACTTTTGTTTCCTAAATTATTTATTTTTTCAGTTATTTTCAACTTTAAGATGACCCTAAAGATCCAGTTAAAGGCACTCCTCATCCCGCTCTTATTAAAGGAGGAAGTCAAAATATCAAGATTTTTATGTAATTTTATTATGACAGATGCAGTCAGAGGGACGTCAGACTCCATCTTACGTATTCTAAAACTTTGAATATCTTATGTCAAATCTAACTTCTAGGTATAGTACCAACACATGCATAGATTTTCAAGACGTATCTTGTGTAAAGTTGCTATTATAACTGGTCGCTCAATAATTTTTATCAATGGATGAATATCTTTTTTTCCCTCTTTTCTATCTACTATTCATTTGAGATCATACTAGATTTTACCCACTTGGACAATGTGGACTAATCATGATGGAGTCTTAATAAACTATATCATAAAAGTTTTTACCATGCTTAATTCTACTTGCGAAGTACAAATTCAATAATGTGAATGCACTTTTAGTCTTTCAGATAAGAAAGAGTTCCTC
Organism: Solanum clarkiae; assembly: GCA_011800125.2. NCBI lineage: Eukaryota > Viridiplantae > Streptophyta > Magnoliopsida > Solanales > Solanaceae > Solanum > Solanum clarkiae. Next base: position 996 of record JAABOM020060452.1, read on the forward strand.
ACTCGACAAAATGTTTTCATATGAGCACAATACTTCTTTCAATTTCTTATTCAATAAATCTCTAAGGCCCCAATTGTTGGTTCTTAGAAATTGATACCAAAACTAATGTCATTAGCTATCAACCAGAGTGAATTTGTCAAAGGTAATGGAGAAGTTGGAAGGAAGAGAAAATAAATATTGATGGGAGAGCAATTAATTGATCAACAAACTCGATAAAATAACTTATGAGGTTTAATAGACTGATGGAAGGTGATTACTAATTTATTTGTTTTCCCTCATTTTTAATCTCTTATGGTAGAATAAGATTCAATTCAAATAAAAAGAAAAAAAATATTTTCTCATCAATTTATTGATAGTCCATAAATAAAGGCTTTTAATCGAAATGTATATATATTTATTTTATACATTTCTATACAAATTGTGAAAAAAAAATATATTCCAAATAAGACTAGAATTTTTCAAAAAGACGTACATGAAAGTTTTAAATATTTTATTACAACAAATTTTGAATTTTCCTTTACTTTTAGTTTATATATAACATTGAGATTTACTAAAAAAATTCCCCTTTTCAATTCAGCAATTTGAATCAAGTTTTTGCTTTTTCTTTTCTTTCTATGTTTACTTTTTTGACTTATTTTTAAAAAGAAAAAACTGTTCAATGTGAAGACTTTTACATATACTTTATGTCTTTTTTGTGACTAAAATATATATAAATACTAATTTAATATACACTATCGCTCCCGTGCGAAGCGCGGTAAGTTCACTAGTATAAGAAATAAAATAGGAAACATTATGGCTTTCCAATTTCCAGCATTTTGGCTCTTAAACTATTGGGACTGAAAAACTAAAGGCAATTAAGCATAATCAGGAAAAAAAAATTATAAAAAAAATAAAGAACGTTAGAAAATGGAATACGGAAAATGGAAATACTAATCAGCAGTACTAGACTATTGGATTTTCGGGTCCCCGATTTTAAAATTGCAAAACCCAAAGTAATAATCGATAACCTGTTATAATTTTTGCATATATCGTTAACCGATCCAATAATCCGATTCAATAGTTCAATAACGTAAAAAATCAATTCGAGAATAACGTAAAAAATCAATTCGAGTTAATAGTTTGATCCGGATTTTACACAGTCCTACTTGCCATGGAAAGAGAGCTCTCACCTTGATGGAGATTCGGAACGGGTGTAGCTATCGAGTACGTTTCGCCACTCTTTGTCACGGCTCAAAGGAATTTTGAAGATTGCTTGCAATGGTTTATAACATGAAGTTGCTGTGCGTGGGTCACTCTATCTTACGAGACCTTAACTGGTCTCCCGTGCCTATGCGACTCGAAGTGCTGAGTGTTGTTTTTTTAGTTGGTGTAACTGAAAATATATAGGATCTAACTAAGTTAAGTCTATAGAAAAGAAAGTCATAACCTATCTCGAAGTCGAACCACAAATATATAGACACATCAACAGTTGTGTGTTGTATGTGTAAGAATGAATACTTGACACATATCACATGCATACAATTGTTCTAATATACATTTGGTATACTCTTCACAAATATATAATCTCTTTACAATTAGTTAATGTTGTGTGCATGAAGTTTAAAAATTAAAGTATTCACATACAATTCATATCTTCACATACACACGTTTTCAGCTTCTACTTTGGATACATATGCAACTGATCATTTATGTCGTTGGTATTTACATGCATTCTGTTGACATCCCGAAGGCGTAACGTCGTGGCAACTCAATAAAAGAAAAAAATTATAAAAAGAAAGAATTTAAAAGGAAAAATAATTTAATTTAGGAGTCGCCACCTAATTTTAAGGATAATTAGGAAACTAATTAATTATTTATAAAAATAGTCTGCGAACCAAAAAATTTCAGGTAAGGGTTCAAGTTATTCCGAAAGAAAGGTATTAGCAACCTTCAGAATCCACAACTGTGGGTCCCGGCTGAACTCATTTTTCCAAATTGAGGAAGATATATACAATATAACATAAGCATAATAATCACAAAATATACACAAAGAGTGAAATAAAAAATGATGTGAGGAACATCCTAATCTAACGTCAATAATATACATAATAATGAATAAATAAAACATAAACTAAAATTGTCCGTCTTTTTTAATGGGGAAGCCTCAAAATCCGACGGATAAATCTTTCATCGGCCAGGTTTAACAAGTACTGAACTTAAACTAGAAAACTTGAATTTTAGCGTATGACAAAATATGAACATGAACTAACTTTTTCCGTGGGAAGGCCTCGAAATCCGACGGATAGATTTTTCATCAACCAAGTTTAACAAATAATGTATATGTGAACTTAAACTAAAATTCCTAATTTTAAAAATGTAACAAAATATGAATTTAAACTAACTTTTTTCGTCTTTTTGAATGGGGAGGCCTTGAAATTCGATGGATAGATCCTTCATCGGCCAGGTTTAACAAACAATGAACTTAAACTAGCAAACTTAAATTTTAATACGTAACAAATACGAATATAAACTAACTTTTTTCGCCTTTTTGAATGGGGAGGCCTCGAAATCCGACGGATAGATTCGTCATTGGCCAGGTTTAACAAACAATGAACTTAAAATAGCAAACTTGAATTTTAATATGTAACAAATACGAATATAAACTAACTTTTTCCGCCTTTTTGAATTGGGAGACCTCGAAATACGACGGACAGATTTATCATTGGCCAGGTTTACCAAGTAATGAACTTAAACTAGAAAACTTGAATTTTAATATGTAACAAATACAAATATAAACTAACTTTTTCCGCCTTTTTAAATGGCATACCTCGAAATCCGACAGATAGATTCGTCACTGACCAAATTTAACAAATAATATGTTTTCAACATCAACTAATTTATAATCAAAACAATTTAAAATGAAAATGAAAAGAAAGCTAAAAGAAAATGATGGAACGACATCCCAAATAAGAATAATAATATGAAATAGTGACCTGGTTAATAATAAAAGGGTAGTGAGCTGCGTCGGTGTTAATGGTAGTAGAAATGATGGCTGGAAATGGGTGATGTTGGGGCTGCATTTTGGGTCAAAAATGGGGCTTGAAGATGGTGGAGAAATGGAGGAAAGGAGTGAGGGTGATGTCGGAGCTCCGACGAACTCTTCGCCAAAAAAGAAGATGAATAGTGAAATCCAAAAATCTAAAAGTTATTAGATTCTAATTTAAATATTATTCATCCACACCTAATTATATACACCTTTTGTGTTAAACCTAATGGGCTAGAAAGATACGAACCCAAATTATGGATCAATAAAACATACGCGTATAAGTATATTCAGGCAAGAAAATGAATTGCTAGATTATGTTAAAATTTAAAATTAAATAAATTCAAATTCTAATTAGTGTTTTAAAAAGAAAAGTGATTATCAAAAATTAAATTAAATTAGCCCAAAAAGTATTTTAAAATATTAACATAAAAATAAGAATTTTTCGAAGTGTTGGGCCAAAATTGGAGGTCAACACATACACATCTCCAACTTTTACTTTGGATACATATGCAGTTGATCATACATACAGTTGATGTTTTCACACATATACACATCTCTAGCTTCTACTTTGAATATGAATGCAGTTGACCATACATGCAGTTGATGTCTTCACATACATATACATCTCCAACTTCTACTTCAGATACACATGCAGTTGACCACATATGTATCCATTCTTCCCTTTAAAATACATACATGCACATATAATTACAATAAGATAATATATTTAAGCAATTCAGTTAAAATTAAATTTCATATACACATATATACAATGTATTTTAATATTAACTTTGCCATTATATTTCCCTCTAGGTAAGGATTACTTGTCTTGAAATTAGGTGAAAACTGTAACAACTTGTTTAGTCGTTTGGAGTATTAGAATTATTTTTCTTTCTAAAAGAACCCTTTTCAAAAACTTTCAATATTAATTTTGGATTAGTTGTGTGACTATAATTATTATAATGGACTAATAATATTAGATAATTAACTTATGGGGTGATAAATGAATTTTTCTTTTAACCCTAAATCACTTAACCTATATATTTGAATAAGTTAGTGGAATATAACAGTTTTAGATTATAAAGAACGGAAGGAAAGAGAAAGGGAGAAACATACCTGTAACGACGAAAAACGCCGACTGCTCCAGGTAATTCACTTTAAATTGTGATTAAGTTGGTATAAACACTTATATACTGTTAATGTTATAGAATCCTTAAGGGTGAGGTGAGAACAATTTATATAATTGTATTTCTTCGACACGTATTGGGTTAAGAGAGTAATTAAGGGACACTTGGTGGTTATTAGAAAGACTGCAACATTTTTGCTGGAAATTAGTGGATAATTATATAGTGTAAATGAGTGTGGGTGCATGACACGTTAATAATATTCTTTAATTACTATAGGTATGGGAATGAAGTAGTGACCTGTTGATTTTCAGAAGCTGGTGTTAGTTAGTAAATTGATTTTTCCAGGAAGTTAACATAAGGAGTATATGTATGTCTCCTATATCGCCACTCTGCTGCCCAGTTCTTTTGGTTCGAACGTATTACGTGCTCTTAAGATATATATAGGCATGTATGTTCTTGATATTAATATTGAAAGTTTGTGTTATATGAACATAATTAGATTTTAAACATTGAAGATATTAAGAATTAACTCTAGACTTGATAGTTAGGACTTGACTATAGATTTGGGTGTTGCTAGTTTGGAAATCTTATTGTGAATTCTTATTTGATTAGATCGTGGTGCTACGAATCATATTCAAAAGGAAAAGACAGAATCGTGAGGATTTGTAACACGTGTTTGGTATTCAAGGTATGTTAAGACTTTTCAGACTTCGTTGAAGGACGTTTTTTTTCTAAGCTAAGATTAAAACAATAAAAAATAAAGAATGGGTAAAGGTGAAAGAGCGGGTCTCGTACTAATGGTGTGATGGACATTAATGCGAGTATCGATATTATAAAGGGAAAGTTCCAAGAATGCCAAAGCATATGGACATTAGCTGATGTAGTATAACTTAGTTTCTTTATGTGGTTGTGTTTCTTTATTGAACCCGTATATTTGTGATAGTTGAGGTGACTATATGTTGTACTAATATTTGTTATATCGTGATGCATTACCATCCCCTATATTATTGATATTATATTGTGCATATGAATTGACATGAGATTGAGATTGTGTTGAGATCCCTATTATAATCTAAGTTGGGCATGTGAGATCGTCCGTGCTAGGGATGGTTGATTTTATGATAGTGCATTGAGATCGTCCGCACAGACACGTAGAGACCGTTTGTGTCAGTATATGGACCTCGCAAGTGCCCCATGGGTCACAAACCCTCGACGTATTCCCGAGGGGTATTGTGTATACACGATTTAGAGATGACTTGACATTTGAGGTATATCATTTCATGGTGTTGTGTTGCATCTCATTATACTCTTCATTATTGTTGATTGTGCTTTGTTGGCTTTGGATATCATGTGATGTTTGATTACTCCTATTTTGATAACACTTAATTGTTAAGTATAGTACGGACTTACAAAATTAGAAGATATTCTTATACATAAATACTCATGTCACTACTTCTTTGTTGTTGGTCAATGAGAAATATTGGGTACATGTGGTTTCGTACTCATACTACACTTGTTGCACTCTTTTGTGGTGCAGATTCAATTCCGAGTATGAGTGTATCCCATAGAGTTGTTTGAGTCCAAACTTGGATTATCTTGGAGTTGTGATGAGCTGCTTGACTATTCTGCAGTCCATGCCTCCCTCTATATCACATTAGTTATTCTGTTTTCCATATTCATACTAGATATTTTTTATGTTTAGATTTGTCATCTTAGTTTCAAACTTGCTTCACCGTTTTAGAAGCTCTTGTACTTATGACATCAAATTTTTGGTGGTATTTTAGCTTTTCACATTTCATTCTTATGAGGGACTTATTGTGAAGGATGATCATTGTTATCTATTGTTCACTTTATTTATTTTGTTGCTTAGGTGAAAAAACGAATATGGATTAGGACCTCAAGTGGTCAGAAATACTTACTTGGTAATTATTTGATATCTAAGATGGAATAAGTATGTTTATTCTATAAGATTATTTTAATCCTATCTTTCATATGAGATAGTAATAATTTTGCCTTTTTAGTATAAGTGATAGAGTAAAATTTAAAAAAAAAAATATAGTCATAGAATTAGCTAATACTCTACATCAAATATGGAAAAAAATTAATCCTGAATCATATTTCAAAATTATTATTTATACTATATTAAAAACGTGAAAGTCCTTAGCAATATTCTAAAAAAATTCCACTTAAACAAAATCGTCTTTTCACCAAAATATATGATAAAATAAAAATAAAAATCTTCAAAATAATGAAATCCTAAAATATTTGATAAGAGTAAAATATATGGTTGAAGGTATTAAGAGAATTTTAATAATTAAGGAATCTTAAAATATATGATAAAGACAAAATATATTTTAAAAGTTAAAGAGTCTTAAAAAAAATATTCAACTGTAATAATTCATATGTTTAAATTACCCATTACACGACTCTTTAATTTGCTGGGCACTTTAATTCAAAAAGGAGATTAAGTAGCATCTTGATTATTAACTTTTTATGTTGAAGTGTTTTAATTTATATTTATATTTAAATAAGTGAGTACTTAATATTTGCAATTACACTAAAGTGTTTTCTATCATAATTAGAATCATCTTTTTTGGTGGAAAAAGTTTGCTTATTGGAAAAAGTCTTTTTAATATAGGGGAAAAGTTTTGAATGTCTACAAAATTGAGAATTTCTTTCTTCTAAAAAAATAATAGAATAATATCAATAATATAGCCGTTATTGAGTTTATTTAGGAAAAGATTCTTTTCTCCATAAGTTTTATGTTTTGGAATTATTAGTATTTTTATTGTGATCTCGCTTGCTTGAGTAATTTTAGTGTGTATCTATATTTTTTTAGTGATTCTTTTGTTTTATTTTTTTTAAGAAGTATATTTAAAAATTGTAAGAATTTAATTTAAATTATGACAATTAATAGTATAAATTATTTAAAAGGCATATAAAAAATTGATTAAGTCTTAAAATTTTATTGATGCTATCTAAAATGGGATAGAGAAAGTAATAAGTATTTGAAAACATTACAATTTTTTTTTATTATAAATCTCAACAATTAATATTTTAAAATATTTAAAAGACATATACAAAGTTGACTTTTAAAATTTTGTCAATGTACATAAATTAAAACGGAAGGAGTGACATATATTATTCAAAATAACATAAAATTTTTTATAAATCACAATAATTAATAAAAATATTTAAAAGAAATATAAAAAATTTAATTGATTCTCAAAATCCTATCAGAACTACATAAATTGAGACGAACGAAGTAATATGTATTATTTGATAGCTATTTAAAAAAATACATAAATAAAATAAATAACAACTTAAAATATCTAAAAATTATATTAAAATTACTGACTCTATAAATTTATCTAGATAACATAAATTGAGAAAAAAATAATACATTGAATCGGTGCAACTCATGGATTTGTCACTGATACTTACTTATTATTCTATGTATTATTTGAAAACTACTTAAAAAGTATTATAAATCAAATGAACAACAACTTAAAAAATTTAAAAATTGTATTAAAATTACTAACTCTCTAAATTGTACCTAGATAGCATAAATTGAGGAAAAAAATGTATATTTGATCCGTGCAACTCGCTGTTGACACCCAATTTTTACCCTCCGCGGTGTCAAATTACTCACGGGGCTTTATTTTTATTTTTTAATATTTTTAAATATTTGTTTCAAAAAAAAAATTTATAGGCGCATGGTGGCCACGCGCCCCCAATTTCCCCAAAACCCCCGTTCTTCTTTCTCCTTCTTCGGCTTCTTCATTCTGAAAGGAGAAAAAACCAGAGAACCCCAAATCCCCCTCTTCATCTCCCTCATCTTCTCCTTCTTCTTCTTCATTTCCTTCCCCATTCCCTTTCCCCGCTTCTTCTTCTCCAAATAAAAACCCGAACCAATCCCAGACCCCAACAAATCTAGCGAATGAATTGTCCAAATCCCTCAATCAACGGTAGTTTTTAACCATTGAGGATCTTGCAAAATCCCGTTGATTCCTTTCCTAAAGGGAGGATTTTGAATTTGGAATTCAAAATTCGATCCCTTAATCTCCTCGATTTGCCCTAATTTTTTAGGGCTATAAATTCTCGTCTTCGTTTTGAGGGGGAAGAAACCAGAGAGTCATTTTGAAAAATCCCTTGAAAAGATAGCAGTGGATAGTGAGGCATTGTTCGAAACCTCAAGAACTCTAGCTGACAGTCGAAAACCATCGTTGAAATCCCCTCGAAAAGCTTGCAGTTTTGAAGCTCTAGAGAGAAAGTAAGTCTCAACCAATTGGAGCAAAAAGAATCCAAAAATCCTTGCAAATCACTCTATTTTATCACAGTCACCCTTACTTCAAGACTTTGAATCGATTTCATAAGCCCGTCAAAGTTTGGCCGAAACAGAGAGAGCAAACCATTCTCTGGTGGTAGCGAAGCTTCGTCAAACTTGTCGTCTCAGTTCGATACCCTGACAAAGGTAATATCCATATATCGTTTTACCTTCGAGCTTTGTATATGTTGTGAACAAAAGCGATGAGCGAAATTGTATCAAAGTGTTATGCTTACGCTTGGTTTGCTCCATGATGAGTCAATTAAGTTGATACGTGTTGAATTGATTGTGTTTGGCTAAGTATGTTGTCAATATGGTTCTGTTCATCACAAGACTTGCTGAGAAATATTGTTGTTGGTTTATTGACTAATTTATCTAAAAACATGCAATGAAGTTTGAGCCCTGTTATAATTCATCCCTAATATCAGTTTTGAGTTTAAAGGTACTGTTAACTCGTAGTAGATAAAACCTGTCTAATGTATTCTCGAAGTCACTGAATTTGATCTCTGTTGGATTTTGAATAGAACTGGTGTTCTGGGATCATAAACAACCTTGAACATACCCTGTTTGACTCCATTCTATCTTCTACCTGTACACATGATTTTCTAGTGATTTGCATTTCTTAGCGTGCATTATTGTTTACATTTATGTGTAGGCAGACTTAAGTCGCATCACCTCAGTTTGATAGGGTTTCATGTTGATGTGTTTTAAAAGATGAAAGTGTCATTCATGAACAATGTAGCATCTAATCCATCCATGTATCACTCATAATACTAAATTATTTGGGTTTAATGAACAGAGGCTTGGTTGTTACTGCTCAACTGCCATATTCTCACAACTTGTTCCTCGATTATGACCTGTTGTTTCTAAGTTTGAAGCCTGCACATGTCATCTTATATGTCTCAAGTCACCTAGTATTTATGTTTCTCATATCATAGTCATTAATAATTGGTTGTCTGTCTTCCAATTTAAAAAAGTATCCTCATCTATGGTTTACTCCTTTATGTAATTGGTTTGGCTGTTCCCATTCACTGTTGTGTTTATTGTTGTTATGTTGGTACCAAAGAGAGACCTAGTTAATACAAAGTTGTTGAGCTTTGATCTCAGTCTAAGTTTCAAGCATTTTTTTTAATAGTCTTGAAATGAGCCATTCTGAAGACCATGAGTGTTTGAAATAGTGATATGAAAATTATTTTGTCTCTGTTTTTATGGTTCATATCTGGTAGTTTGCTGAGTGAGCTAATGGTTGTTCTGTTATAAGGTCAAATGTTCACGTGATCCTATTGTTGTTATCCCTATTTATCTCCAGGTTGATGTCACTGTTATCGCACTGAAAAATGTTTTCTTGTTATACTACATGTTGTCAATTTTAGTCAATAAGTTATTTTCTGGAAAACATCCTGACTGTATCTCAAGATGATGGCTTCACATTCTTCTTGAAAATGATCTTGGCTGTTTAAGTTCATATTGCAAATATCCAGGTTTTAATTTATTAGCCTCAGATGACGTTTCTGTTTGTTAATTTGTATTTCATGAGTATTAGTGACAGCTTGGAAATGATCTTGGCTCTTTAAGTTCATATGCAAATATCCAGGTTTTAATTTGTTAGCCTCAGATGACGTTTCTGTTTATTAATTTGTATTTCGTGAGTATTAGTGAGGTTCTTTGCCTTTATTCTTCCTGGACCTTGCTCGGAATGGGAAGTTCTTTGAACATAAGTGATAGCACATGTTAATATATATTCTTCTTTATCTTCCATTCATAGTTATATCACTAAGTGCCATATTAATGTTTTGTATGCGTTTTTAGTCTCTTCTTTGCTTATTTTAATCGGATCTTATATTAATCCATGGCTCCTTGCTTGCATGTGATACTGGTTTGAGTTCAATTTGGACTCCTCCGATGCATATTCGTGAATTTCGAGTCAACCCCTTCCAATTGGAAAAGAAGCTATTATATAGGTTTTCGGGAAGCAAGAATCACGCTATATACACTAATATAGAAGTGTATATACAACAACACAAGGCCCAAAGTTGCAACAAAGATTAAAATGGGACAAAGGCCCAAGATCACTTCACCTCTCTTCTTTTATTTTGTTTATATATTTGTATTTATTTGGATACTAACATTATTATATTATTGGTTTTAATATAATTAAATTCTCCAACGGGTCAAAACCATTCATGTTATTTTTATTTAATTTCATTTTATTTTGGAGAAAATGTGTTGCATTAAAATATAAAAAAAAAATTTAAAAAATAATATTAAATAAAAAAAATAAAAAATGCGATTTTATCATTTTAGTTCATTTTTAAAATTTAGTCAATTTTCCAAGTTTAACTAATTGCTTTCAAATCTAGTTAAATCTTTTTTCAAGTCTAATCA
>JAABOM020060453.1:0-11858 GCA_011800125.2 Solanum clarkiae
TTTCATAAAATCCCAACATAATTTATATTCATAATCCATAATAAGAGATACCCATAGATAATACAACTTGAAAACATACAATATTCATAAAAAGGAAGATTAGCCTTCATGGGTGAAAGGACCCAATGGATGAAACCCACATACCTCAAACTTAGGTTTTTTTGGAGATGAGCTTGAAGAGAACTTAGAGCATGAAGAGAATCCTTGAGTTCCAAAGTTAAACTTGAAATCCTTGAAATTTGAATGAGATATTTGGTTAAGTCTTGGAAAGATTTTTGTGAGGGTTTTTAGTGATATATAGTTGAAAAATGGCTAAGTATGGATGTTTTCACGCATAAGAAGGCATGGAGCTATGACCCCAATGCCCTTGGCCGAAATATAAAAACTAAGAAAAAAGTTGAACTGGTCCGCATTTGGTCCGCGACGCTAACCCATCGTGGAGTAAGGAATAACACTGATCAGTGCCCCAGGCGCATTGCGGCCTAGTCATGGTCAGACACTGTTTTATGAAAATTAGTGAAAATTATTATTTTCTACAGGTCTTCTAAAATTGGGGTTATACCCATCTATCCCACTCAATTTTCCCTCTGATCGAGAATATAAAATCGAATTTCAGAAATCACGCACAAATTTTGATATATATAGAAATTACGATTATGGGCGTTCTGAAGCACAATTTTAGGGCATTTCAATATCTCCCTCTTGGGTACATTCATTCTCGAATGTCAATGAGACTTGCATAAGAGAAGTAATCATGAAGATTTCAGCTCAACATGAATGGCACAAACGCCCATAAACATCATTTTTGAAAAAGATTCAATCGTGGATGTCAAAAATCACCATAAACTTGTTATCATGAACATGAATGCATGCGAAATGATATGAGAACTGAAACATAAGACATGAAATCGTAGATACGACTATATTTGCTATTTTAAGCTTGAATATAGTGAAATAGGTACGGATATCGCTTCTTCATGTCCTCTTCGGCTCCCCAAGTGACACTTTCGGCTTGTTAATTGCTCCAAAGTACCTTAATGGGAGCTACATCCTTGTTTCTCAACCTCTTCACTGTTTATCCAAAATCTCCACTGGGACCTCCACGTAGGTCAAATTACCTTCTACAACACCCACAACCTCTAAGGGCACTACAACACTTGGATCACCAACACATCCCCTCAACGAAGATACATGGAAGAACAGATGAACCATATTCACATCCATGGGCAACTCCAATTCATAGGCGGCCTTACTAATTCTCCTTAGACTCTATAAGGACTCACAAAACTTGGGCTCAATGTACCTTCCTCGCCAAATCGTGCCACACCCTTCATGGGTGAAACCTTCAAGCAAACCCAATGACCAACCTTAAACTCAAGATGTCTTTTTCTCACTTCGTAATATGACTTTTTCCCACTCTGAGCCATATTCAATCTTTTCCTTTATCAACCTCACCTTCTCCAATGCTTCCATAACCAAATCCGGTGCAATCAAAGCCATCTCACCCATCTCATCGAGGTACCTTGCCGTAGTCTTTATCCATTCTCATGGAATCGGAAGGAATAGAATAGGATGGTTTATGAGCCTCTTTCACAATCAACTCCCTCAAGTTATGAACATTAGGCACACGCAATCTACCTTGGTACCTTAGGGTACCATCTCCCCCTTGGGAGAAAACCTTTACTTTAGCATCTTTCACCAAGGCCTTCAACTCTAACGATATGGGGTCAAGATCTTGTTTTCCCTTTACCTCCTCAATCATGGAAGATTTAGAACCATTAACAACCACTGCACCAAAATTATCAACTTCATCCATCCTAACCCCAAACCAATTCTTGAGGCATCACAATGTACAACAAATCCTTCTAACCTTTTTGGTAGAGCCAAGATAGGAGCGGGGACAAGCTTATCTTTCAAGGTTTGGGAACTCTTTTCACATTCACCGGTCTCTATGAACTTCGCCTTCTTTTGGCTCAAATTTGTCATAGGGGAAGCAGTAGAAGAGAACCCATTTACAAACCTCCAGTAATAACCCGCCAAACCCAAGAAACTTCTAGTATTTGATGGATTCAAAGGTCTAGGCAAATTTCTAATCACCTCCATCTTCTTAGGATCCACCTTAATGCCATCACCTGACACTATATGCCCTAGAAAAACAACCTCTTTTAACCAAAACTCACATTTTTCATATTTTGCATACAACCTTTCCTCCCTCAAGATTGACAACACCACCCTCAAGTGATTCACATGCTCCTCCTTACTATGGGAATAAATCAAGATATCATCAATAAAAACCACCACAAACAAGTCCAGGTAGGGTTCAAAGACCCTATTCATGAGATCCATAAATATAACCGGTGCATAGTCAACCCAAAGGACATAACCACAAATGCAAAGTGCCCATACCTAGTCTGAAAAGTCGTCTTGGGAATGTCACACTCCCTCACTTTCACTTGGTAATATCCGGACCAAAGATCAATCTTAGAAAAGTGACTCGCCCCTTGATTTTGATAAAAAAGGTCATCAATCCTTGGTATTGGGTTCTTGTTTCTTTATGGTAACTCTATTAAGTTGCCGGTAATGAATGCACATTCTAAGAGAACCATCATTTTTCTTTACAAATAACACCGGTACACCCCAAGGTGACTTACTAGGCCTTATGAAACCTTTTTCTGACAAATCACTCAATTGCTCCTTCAACTCTTTCAACTCCGCCAAGGCCATATAGTAAGGGGAATAGAAATGGGCTGAGTATCTGGAAGGAGGTCTATTCCAAGTCTATTTCCCTTTCAGGAGGAACACCGAGAAGCTCATCGAGAAAGATATCAAGAAACTCATTAACTACCGGAATCGACTTAATAGGAAGGACTTTGGACTCAACAACCCTAACCCTCATCGGGAAAATGTGAGTGTTAGCATTTGACTTGAAATTTTTGGTTTTAACCCTCTAATTTTCATGGTTTTCAAAAATATGATTGAAACTTTAAATGATGATTTCTCCCACAATATCTACTCAAATTTTATGGGATTTTCACCCACAAACTCCATTTTTCGTGTAGAACCTGATTTTGAGCTCAATTTTTAGATTCAGGATTTTCAAAACATAACCTAATTTATGATCATTTTGCTACTTGATTCAATTCATGCAAATATGGATATCGGACTTCATCTTTGGATGCGTATAATCTATTCCTGATAGTGGTTGGTTAATTTGGAGCTCATCTTGAGGTTTGAGTTGATCAAAAGCTTGGTTCAAGTGCAATTTTAGCATCGAGGTAAGTTCAACTAACCTTTTTGGGACTGGATTTGAGTTATTGATTATGTTTATATGATAATTGTAAGATTTGGATAGTTTCATGAGTAATTGGATTGATATGATAATATTTTGGGGGAAATGTGATATTCAGATGTATTCTAGAGATTTGAGATATTCTTGGATTTTATTGTAATAGTATGAGACTAGTGATACTATTTGGGAGATTTTCTGATAATTGATGATATTTAAGATACTTTCAGAGAATTATGTGTATATTTTGGGACTTGCGAAGTCCGGTATCTTCGGTATATTGGCTATTGGTGAGAGTAAGGTGATTTGAGATATATTGATGGTGTTATGATACAAGTTAAGACACTTGGCATTGCCTTTTCGATTCTATGGTTATTATTTGTCCATCACCTTATTATACTGTTGTCATATAAATTGATGTGTGGCATTAGCATGCATTCATCTTATATTATATATGTACATTGGCACTGTGACTATCGTGAGATTTTAGTACACTGTCTCTCTGATGGTCATGATTTCACCTTATATATGGACTACGACGCCTTGAGAGATTTTAGTACATGGCCTGCAACACCCTTGGGTTATATCTGGTAGCTTTAGCTCGATAGATGTGTACACCGACTCTGTGATAATTGTGATTGCACATACATGGCATGCGATGCTCCCCGGTTCTATCTAGTAGCTTTATCTCGATAGATGTGTATACTGGCCCTGTGACAGTCGTGGTTCCACCAAATACATGGCATGCGATGCTATTGCGTACATACATCTCATTTGCATTGCATCATTGATTGTTTTTGCTATCTTTAACTGAACTTCTAATTCTTTGTAATGTGTGTGTGTGTCTATATATATATATTGTACTAACCCCTTCAATGCAGGTGATAGGAACTATTAGTTATTACATAATCAGGTTTTTCTACCCAGTCGCTTGAACCGTCTAGGTACACTTCGGTGTACTCACCTCTACTATGTTTCTTCCCTACATATCAAGCATAGGAACTCCCCCGTGGTAGTTGATCTTATTCTTATGGATATGTCCTTCTTTTTCTAGATTTCAATGATGAGACTTAGTTATCAGGTCATTGTTGTGCTGTTATGACATTGTCTAGGTTTATTTTGTTTTAGAATTTGTACTTTCCTTATGGGACAGCTTTTTATATACTCATTTGTATTACTTAGAAGCTCTTGTACTCATAACTCCAGGTTTTGGGATTTTAAGTCAATTATTGTGGTTGCTTTTACTTTGGTTTTATTTTCTCTAGTCATGATTTGATTTTGGGTCGTGACAGAACCTAACTCAATTGAATCATAAGAGATCACGTGTGACTCATCTAGAATGTACCAGTAGATCATGGAAATGTAAATTACCGGATGAACTGCTGAAAGTCTCAGTGGCAACGCTAACTCATAAGCGACCTTATCTATCCTCCTCAAGATCTTAAATGGGCCAATAAACATAGGATGAAGCTTGCCCTTCTTTCCAAACCTTATCACACCCTTCATGGGTAATATTTTTAGCCATACACTATCTCCAGCCATGAACTCTAAAGGTCTAGTTCTCCTGTCAGCATAACATTTTGGCAGCTCTAAGTTATCAACAACCTACTTTATATCAACCGGACCCAATCCATAGCATCTCTGAGCAAGTAAACACCCAAAGCATCAGGTGAACCTGAATCAAATGACCCAGTAGGTGACCTACACTTTCGAGCATATAATGCCTCAAATGGTGCCGTCTGAATGTTGGAGTGATAGCTGTTATTGTAATAAAACTCCTCCAAAGGAAATACTGATCCTTTCAGGCCCCAAAGTCTATCACACATGCCCAAACCATATCCTCTAACACCAAAATAGAGCACTCAAACTATACATCAATCTAAGGGTGTAAAGCTGAACTCAGATCTAACTGAGTACCTAAACTAAGATGTAGAGCCCTCCATAAATGTGAAGTAAAAAAGGATCCTCTGTCAGACACTATAGATACCAGCAGCCCATGCAATCTAATAATATCTTAGATATGCAACCTAGCTAACTGCTCAGCACTATAGCTAGTCTTTACTGGTAAGAAGTGAGAAGACTTAGTCAATCGATCTACAATATCCCACACCGAGTCAAACTTTCCCAAAGGCAAGGGCAAACCAGTAACAAAATCCATAGTAATGGGATCCCACTTCCACTCCGGAATGGGCATCCTCTGCATCAAACCCCAGGCCTTTGGTGCTCATATTTGACTTGTTGATAGTTCAATCACTTCGCTGCAAATTCAATGATGTTTTTCTTCATCCCACACCATCAATAGTCTTGTTTCAAATCATGATACATCTTTGCCACACCAGGATGGATAGAATATCTAGTACAATACACGTCTTCCAATATAAGTCTCATCCAATCTCCCACATTAGATACAAAAATGATTAATCCTCAACGCACCCTCCGAGTGAATACTAGTCACTTTTGCTTCACCCCTCACTACTATATCATGAATCAAGCATAATCTAGCATCATCAAACTGGTGAGCACACACCTAATCAAGCAATGAAAACCTAGCTTCCACAAAGGCTAAAATGTTGTGAGGGGGAGAGATATCTAACTGAACCAGTTGTCAAGAAAGTGACTAAACCTCCAAAGCTAAGGGTCTCTCTTCTACCCTCAAGAATGCCAAACTCCTGATGCTAGAGGCCTTCTAGATTAAGGCATCTGCCACCACATTCACCTTGCCCAGGTGATATAAAATTGAAATGTCATAGTCTTTCAATAACTCCAACCACCTACACTCCCTCATGTTCAAATTCGGCTATGAAAAGATATACTTGAGACTCAACTGATAGGTAAAGATCTCTCAATGCACTCCATAGAGATAATGACGCCACAACTTTAATACAAAGACCACTGCAACTAACTCTAAATCATGGATAGGGTAATTCCTCTCATGAACCTTCAACTGTCAAGATGCATATGCTATCACTTTCCCTTTTTACATTAACACCCACCCAAACCTACTCCCTACGCATCATAACACACCACAAAAGGTACTTCCTTCTCGACAAAGCAACATAGGTGTTCAGGTCAATAAACTCTTTGAGCTTTTGAAAGCTCACTTACACTCATCTTACTACTAAAAATCCTTATCCTTTTTAGTGAGTCTAGTCAATGGGGCTGCAATAAAAGATAATCTTTGCACAAAGAGCCGATAGTACCCCACTAAGCCAATTAAACTTCGGATCACTGTTGCTGATATCGGCCTAGCGCACTCAGAACTGCCACTACATTAGTCAAATATACCATAATGCCATCTTTCGTCACCACATGCCCGTAGAAAGCTATCGATTCAAGCTATAACTCACATTTTGAAAACTTGTCATATAATCTTTCTTTTCTCAATATTTGAATTATAATCTCAAATATTGTACATGGTCTGACTCATTCTTGGAATAAACCTAGTTTTCATCAAGAAATACAATCATATACGTATCCAAATAAGGATTGAGCACCAGTTCAACAATTCCATGAAAGTGGATGGAGCATTAATCAACTCAAAAGACATAACCACAAACTCATAATAGCCATAATGGGTCCTGAAGGCTGTCTCCAAGATATCAGATTCCCAAACTCTCAACTGGTGGTATCTACACCGCAAATTGATCTTGGAAAACATTGAAGAACCTTGGAATTGGTTGAATAAATCATCAATATGAGGAAAAGGATACTTATTCTTGATGGTCACTTTGTTTAACTTGTGATAATCAATACACATCTGCAAAGTTCCATCCTTTTTTTTCATGAACAAAATAGGAGCACCCCAAGGAGATACACTTGGACGAACAAACCCTAGTCTAACAAATCTTCCAATTACTATTTTAGCTCCTTCAACTCAGCTAAAGTCATATAATATGAGGCAATAGAAATGCGCTTAGTGCCTGGCTCCATATCAATAGCAAAATCAATATCACGATCCGAGGGAACACCAGTCAAATATGTCAGAAATAAATCCATAAACTCCCTTACAAATCTGTTGGTCTCCAATGATGGTGACTCCAAAACAGGCCCAAACATGAGCCAAACATACTAAACTCCCTTGATCCATCAACCTACAAACATGCATATAGGAGATCACCCCCTTGGGATAAGAACTAGATGCACCAGTTCATACTAGCGGGAGCAAACCAGGACAAGGTACAATCACAATATTTGCATAGCAATCAAGAATGGCATGATAAAGTGATAAGTAGTCCATATCTAATATCACGTCCAAATCAACCACATCAAGTAATATCAAGTCAGTAATACTCTCCCTCCCTGAGAAGGTAAAGATATAACCCCCGTACAATTGAGTCACCACTAAAGACTTACTTATCAAGGTGGAAACACATATAGGCTCAGGAAGGTACTCGCACTAATACCAAGGTGTGTGGTGATCCAGTTAGGTTTACAGTCTAAACTGATCTCTACCACTCCATGGCCAAGATAGTGAACTGGTAGGAAATGTAAGCAACTCAGCGAGTCTCAAAAATAGCTAGATTACTCAATCAATCCTAACACTCTAATAAGAAGTCATAAGCCCCATCACCGGGAGTATTGTCAAACCTGGAAAGATCTAACTGAACAAACCTCTCAAAACTCTTTTGATAGGCAGTAGACATAACAAGGCTAGCAAAAGCTGGTGGTAGCATGAACTTGAGTGGTGCAATGGTGTAATACCCCTCAAGTCATATGATCAGATAAAGGCTAGAAATTCCATTTTTTCGGAGAAGTATTGCAAGTATTCAGACTTCATAAACGTGAACCAAGGTGGGATATAGATTTTCCTAGGATATTTGGCCTAGGGTACCTTCCAAGGATCCATTTACAAGCCACATAAGGCACTATGGGCCGCGACGGGGCTAATGGAGACAACCTGGGCCTGAGAGGAGTGGCTGTCCAGTTGGGTGCACACTATGGGACACTTCATGGGCTGTACCATGCCATGTGAAGTGCTACGTGGTGAGCCCCTTTCACTGATCAAGTACCCCTTGCACTCTATGAAAGGCACCACAAGCCGTGGTGCACTTAATGACTCATGAAGTGTGTTATGGAGGTGCATTGGCAACTTTGCTAAGTTGTTTTGAGTTCCTAATCAGGTACAATGTGTACGGACTCCCTTTACCTCAAATAATCAGTTCCTAAGCTATTTATATTGCTCAATAACACTCGCCTCTCATTTAATCACTAAAAACACTTTCTAGATCCTCCTTTCAAGCTCTAGTCGGAGGATCACCATGGAACCTTCAAGATCAAGGCAAATTCCCTTTCAAGCCTTCAATTGAAGCTTATGTGTATGTTTTAGGGTAATTATTAATCTCTTCAAGTCCAAAAGAATTCCATCTACTATGTTTTTAGCATGAATCGGTATAAGAGCAAACTTCAAATGGTCATATCTCATTGTACAAATATAATTAGGTGTTCCATAACTTATAAAATCAAGTCTCTTTGAATCAGCTTTGCAACAAATCTAATTTCACCTAATTTTGAGTTCAAAGAAAGAAGATATGCCTGTTTTAGTGAAACCTGTCTGCAAGAATTTTTCTAAGGGTGCACACAGCGGAACCTACCACAGCCCGTGGTTCGCACCACGTTCCCCCAAAGGTGGTTCTATGAAATACACCTGCGCCATTTTTCTGGTGCATTCTAATAAGGGTATGGGGGCCTTTTCCCCCTTCCCTAACACTCCTAGGCACGTTTTATGACTAAAATACTCCCCTAAATCAATTCCTATGTTTTACTAACCCTCCCATTCAAGTCTAACACTTATTATATCAAAATCTCATCTTTGAAGATCCAAGCTAGAGAATTCAAGGGTGCTTCAAGCTCAAGTCTAATTCATCCTAAACTTCCTAGTTTCTTCAAGGTGTGTTTGGCTTTATTCATGATTTCCTTTCAATCATGAAGTCCCAAAATCTATTTCATGAAATTCATGAATTCTAAGTATGAATGACAGATAGTTCTTTTAATTTAGCTTCAATTTATTGAAATTAAGTTATGAGCTTAGTTCAATTGATGATTTCATTATGATTTAAGTCTTACATGTAAATTTACATGGATTTTATTAGAATTGAAGAACACATGTCCCTTTAATTTATGAACTTATGCATGAAGAATTTCAAGTATGTTTCAATTATGGCTTCTTTATGAATTTAGTATAACTTCATTTTATTATTATGTTTTAATTATGAATTCTAAGTACACATGCTATTCCTTCATTCCTCATAACATATGCATGCATAAAAAGTATTTTTTATGAGATTTATGATGTGGGTTATTACCCAATTATGATTATGACTATGATTTGAAGACAAGCATGATTATGACATGACATGTTGTAACATAATGTCTATGATATGAATTTAAGCAATTATGGGTGAGTATTCATCATCATGTTCAAGTACCAGTGAACTATTCCTATGCATATAATCATGGATTTAAGTGTGATTTAGCTTCTAAGCCCTTAAGCTTAAGTATGCATGATTATGATTTGTAAAGACTTATGCTCCTATTTCAAGCAAGTATATGTATAGGTATTCCCATGGGATGATGACTTAGTAC
Source organism: Solanum clarkiae (assembly GCA_011800125.2). NCBI lineage: Eukaryota > Viridiplantae > Streptophyta > Magnoliopsida > Solanales > Solanaceae > Solanum > Solanum clarkiae. The sequence continues at coordinate 9,869 of JAABOM020060453.1, forward strand.
CAAATGAGATTGGAGGTAGGGGGATCGATCCAATGGGTACTTATATAAAGTCTACTTCTCATAACTATGTGCCAAAACATTGGTTTATGTTATGCCCCTTTGTTGATGATTATGTTCATGTAAACGGCTCTCCGATATGGGTGGTTGTCCCATAAGGTGAGGTTACTTCTCCAAAATGGGTGGTCCCCTAAGGAGGAGTATGGTATACCTTTGGCAAGTAGATCACCCTTTTCTCCGGTTGTAGAGTGAACACTAGAATTCCATGTAGTAGCTTATATGGCCTTATATGTCGGTTGAGGTCCCATTCCTACTATGTTCAACTATTATGGCGTTCATACATCATGGATTTTAAGGCATATTGTCATGACATTCTTTCTTATTTAATTCCTTCTTTGTATATATATAGAAATGTTCCCTTGTCACCTAACATTGAAATGCAGGTTACCATGTTCATATACATTGCCGGCATACTTAGTATATTCAAACGTAGTAACACATACTTTTTGCTACACGATCTAACTATGTAGGGACCAAATACTTTCTACATCCACCTCTTCATGACTAGATTCTATTTGTAGAAGTTTGCTTTGGTGAGTCCTTTATTCCAAGAACAAGACCCACTTTCTATCTACCTATTTTAAGTTATGATTATCTTATATCTTTTTACTTTGAGGCTGAGCGCGGGACATGTCTTGGACCTCGTCCTATGTATGACTTAGACAAATTGTTGAATGTCATGAAATGTATGTACAAGTATTTATGGTTGAAGATTATGAAGGCTATGATTATGTCTTATCTTATGTTGATGTTTTTATGATGTGATGATGAGATGATGAAATTCCTAAGTCCCTACTCCCATAGCTTGAGTCCTATGAATCCCGCCTTTTAGATTTATCATTGTTGAATATGTGATGGAACGTTGCATGTTCCCTATCCCCATAGCTTGAGTCTCAAATTTCTGTCCTTTAGACGTATATGTTGAAATTGTGTGATAATGAGTCCTGTACCCCCTTATCCCATAGCTTGAGTCCTAAGACCCCTTACCCTTAGTATAACTTTTAAATGTTTGAGTTATGCTTTCGAATCAAAGATGTGTGTATGGATACTATGAGGCTTGTTTGGGGACATTCAGGTTCCCAATCACTATGTTACTCCTAAGCCCCAGGCTCAGGTCTTGACAAATGAATAGTGCAATATATAACCCAAAAGTTGTAGCCTAGTAATCAACTGATCAGGCTAAGGCAGAATAATAGAAAACCATGGGGGAACCATTGGAGTTGATGACTGACTGACAAGTACCATAGGTGGATCAATTGGATCTGTAGATGGGCCATCCGACACTATAGGAGGCGGTGCATAGAGAATAATAGGGGTTGGAGGAACTCCCTCAAGTTTGGCTAATACACACAGAAGTAGCTCCTGTACTCAACGTATAGCATCTGGGGTTGGTGAAATAAATTAGATATATTCAAATGGTTGATATGAAGGATTGCATGAGTAGAAACAAGATTGGAATTTATCCTGTTAAGTGCCCTACAACTTCCTGAAGATGGGTATGGGCGTCTACATACTGAGCCGTGAGACTTTATTGGACACCCGCTCTTAAATTACGAGCCCAAGGAACATAAAGCATATATACCAAACTTGTCGTGACCCAAAATCAGATCGCGACTAAAGGGAGAAGGACTAAAACAGATCAACCCAAACACTTAGATTTATATCCCAAAACCTAGAGTTAAAAGGGTCTCAACAGTACAATGGGGACTTGATAGCTAAGCCTCACCATTGTGATCTAGGGAAAGGAAGGAGAACTCTATTAAAATGAGATCAACTACCACAACTGAGTCCCTATTTTCGATCTGCAAGGAGGAAATATAGTAGGAATGAGTACGCTGAAAGGTACCTAGTGGGTTCAACCGACTGGGTAAGAGAAATTGGATAAGCATGTAATAACTAAGAACCCTTTCACCTGCAATGAAGAGGTTAGTAC
>JAABOM020060454.1:0-11858 GCA_011800125.2 Solanum clarkiae
GGGTTCATTATCTACCGTTGCTGCGCTCCTTTACTCCAGGAGCAAAGATTTACTGGGTATATGTACTTGGAGTTATAGTTTTATCACTATGTCATTTTTGGATACATTTGAGAGTACGGCGGGGCCCTGTCCCGTCATGTGTTTCTTTTGCTATGTAGAGGTCTGTGGGCACGAGTGGGTGGAAGATTAGTGTGAGATGTGATCGGCTATGTTTGATACTCTATTAGGCGGCAGGACCGCAGCGGAAACCTTGTAGGTCCACGTTATGATGTGAATGTATATATGTGTATATGTTTCTGTGTATTCTGGGAGTTGCTGTAGGTGCGGTTAGTCAATAAAACAGGGGAAACTCTGCCGAAATTTCGGTAGAATTCCAGACTAGGCGTGTAAAGAAATTTGGCTTAGTATGTTCTTACGTGTCCCTATCGGGCACTGGTCACGACCCCAGGGTGGGGTCTGACACATGGATAAGATGATGATATCCATTTTCACTAATTTTTAATGTTGCTTCATTACATAAAAATGGCCTATAGTCTCTTCCTTTATGTTTTCCACAAAAGTTTCAATTTAATGCCTATGAATGCTTAGATGAGGTGCCTTCGAGTGTCTCATTCATCATGTGATGACTAGGCCCCTAGGTCAGGTCGTTACAAACTTGGTATCAGAGCATGAGGTTTTAAAATGTTCCTCAGATGTTCATGCATACCCCATAGGGTAGAGTCTCATTCAAAGTTGTGAAGCGCACCACTATCTTGAGTGAGAGCCTATGATACAGTTTAGGAAAGTCTTCCTTTCTTTCTTATTCATGTCGTACCTTAGGGTTGAATAAATTTTTTGCTAACTAACAATGGGCTTTTGCTTGTTTCTACATCCTGCCGCCATGAAGAGTGCCCCATCAATGAGGCACTCCCGAAGAACAACTCCCACCACTCCAGTAGGACAATGGAGTGTCTCATGCGGAGATTAAGCCGCGTTCACTTTGTTAGCACAAACCCTGGCCAACCAAGCCAATAGGAAGTGGTCGTTCCTTCTCAAGTGCAAACTCTGTCCACAAGAGTACATGACTTTATATGGATGAACTCGCTAGAATTTTATGGATCGAGGACGAATGAAGACCCCCTATTGAGTTTATTGAGGAAACTTATTAGGTTGTGGCAGTGATGAGCATTTCATCTGAAGAGAAAGCCGAGTTGGTGGCCTACCAAGTTAAAGGAGTGGCTAAGATTTGGTTTGAGCGATAGGCCAATGAAAGAGGCCAAGGAGCAGGTCCTGTCAGTTGGGGAGGAATTCAAATGTGCCTTTTTGGATTGGTTCTTCCCCATCGAGCTTAGGGAGGCAAAGGTCTAGGAGTTCATCAACTTGAAGCAAGGAAGCAAGAGCATGAGGGAGTATGCCCTCAAATTTACCAAATTATCAAAGTATGCTCTATTATGGTCGTGGATCCAAGGGATCGCATGAGCAAGTTTATTTTGAGTGTCTCTGAATTAGTCTGCAAGAAGTGCAAAATGGCCATATTGGTCAAGGAGATGGACATTTCCCACTTGATGATGTATGCAGAGCATATTGAGGAAGAGAAACTTCGTGAAAGGGCAAGGGAGTCCAAGAAGGCTTGAGTTGAAGGTGGGAACTACTCTCACCAAAGGAGTTATGGTCACAAATTCCAAGGTGGCCAAAAGCAAGATGGGAAAGGATCCACTAACACTCCTCCTTCCAGAAAAGACAGGAGGGTGGATCCCAAGCCCCAAAGTCCCAATTTCCCTAAGTGTGAAAGGCCTTACAAAGGAGAATTCCTAGTCGCATTAAATGCTTGCTTCACTTATGGGAAGCCTGACCACCATTGTAAGGGTTGCAAGAGCAGAGATACAAGACTTCAATGCCAAAGGGATCTAGTATAAGGCTCCTAAAGGACCAACTGGTTCTATGCTCTTTATAGTCTCCAAGAGGTCGAAGAGGCTCCCGATGTGGTTATCGGTATATTAAGAGTTTTTTATTATGATGCATATGCTCTTTTAGATCCGAGAGCAAATTTGTCATTTGTAACCCCATTCTTTGCATATAAGTTTTATGCATATCTTGGAGTCGTCTATGAGCCCTATGAGGTGAGTAACCCTGTAGGTGAGTCTATCATAGCCCGACGAGACTATAGAGGTTGCCCCATTTCTATCTTGGATAAAGTGATTCCATGTGACTTATTCAAGCTTTCCATAGTAGACTTTGATGTGATCTTGGAGATGGATTAGTTGCATGTTTCTTATGCCTCCATGATTGTAGCACCCATAGGGTTAAATTTCAATTCCCTAATGAGCCAGTTCTTGAATGGTAAGGTAGCAACTCTTCATGTAGGGGACAATGTATTTCCTATGTAAAGGCCTGCAAAATAATTTCCAAGAGATACATCTACCACTTGGTGAGGGTCAAAGATGTTTCTTCCGAAGTCCTTTCTCTTTAGTTAGTCCCCATTCTAAGTGATATCTCAGATGTCTCCTAGATGAGTCACTAGGTGTCCCTTCCGAAAGGAAGATAGATTTTGGTATAGACCTTTTACCCGATACTCAGCCTATATCAATCCCTCCTTATAGAATGGCTCCTACAGAATTGAAGGAGTTGAAGGAGAAACTAAAGGATTTGATGGAGAAGGGTTTCACTAGACCTAGTCGATATCCATGGGGTGACTCGGTCTCATTTGTAAAGGAGAAGCTTGGGTCACTCCATATGTGCATTGACTACTGGTAGCTCAATAAGGTCACTATCAAGAATAAGTATTCCCTCCCAAGGATAGATGATTTGTTTCATCAACTACAAGAGGCTTCTCATTTCGCTAAGATTGATTTGAGATCCGACTATCACCAATTGAGCGTGAGAGAAAGTGACAACCCTAAGATGACTTTCCGGACTAGGTATGGTCATTTTGAATTTATAGTGATGTCGTTTGGCCTCACTAATGCACCGATGATATTTATGGACCTCATGAATAAAGTGTTCAAGCCTTACCTTGACATTTTTGTTGTGGTGCTTATTGATGATATTCTTATTTACTCTCAAGGTGAGCAAGAGCATATAGAACACTTGAGGGTAGTATTGCAAACCCTAAGAGAACAAAAGCTCTATGAAAAATTTGAGAAGTGCGAGTTTTGGCTAGATGAAGTTGCCTTCCTTGGGCATGTGGTATTTAGAAAGGACATCAAATTGGATCCTAAGAAGACAGAAGTAATGAGAAACTATCCAAGGCCATTGACTCCTACTGACATAAGGAGTTTATAGGATTTATCCCACTACCATAGGTGGTTTGTGCAAGACTTCTCCGCTATTTCATCTCCACTCACCAAGCTAACTCAAAATAAGGCTAAGTTTGTGTGGACAGATGAGTGTGAGAGGAGTTTCAATACTTTAAAGGATCGACTGACTTCATCACCCATATTGACGTTGCTAGAAGGGAATGATGGGTTCGGCATATATTGTGATACATCAAGGATTGGGTTGGATTTTGTGATAATGCAAATGTTAAAGTGATTGCCCATAGTTCAAGGAAATTGAAAGTGCATGAGAAAAATTACTCATAACCTTGAGCTCATGGCAGTAGTGTTTACCTTAAAAATTTGGCAACATTACTTGTATGGAGTTCATGTGGATGTTTTCGCTGACCACAAGAGTCTCCAACAAGTGTTCACCTAAAAGGATCTCAATTTGATGCAATGGAGGTGGTTAGAGCTACTCAAGGATTATGATATGAGTGTGAAGTACCACCCCGAAAAAGCCAATGTGGTAACCGATGCCCTTAGCAGAATTTTCATGGGTAGTGTCCCATATAGAAGATGATGGAAAAAGGGAGTTGGACAAAGATATTCATAGGTTGGCTAAATTGGGAGTAAGATTGAGTGAGTCCGGAAGTGGTGGCGCAATGGTTCTTCATGGTTCCAAATCTCTTTTTATTGATGAGGTTAAGGCCAACTAAGATCTTGATCCTTTCTTGGTTTAGTTAAAAGCCTTGGTAAAATGTGAAAAAATAAAAGTCTTCTCATAAGAGGGAGATGGTGCACTTTGATATCAAGGGAGGTTGTGTGTGCATAATGATAGCGAGTTGAAGAAGTTGATCATGCATAAAGCCCATAACTCTTCATATTCTATTCATCCTAGCACTACCAAGATGTATAAGGACTTGAGAGAGATTTATTGGTGGAATGAGTGAAGAAGGACATTGCTCAATTTGTGTATGAATGTGCCAATTGCTAGCAGGTCAAAGTTGAACACCAAAGGTCAGGTATCCTAGCATAAGGCATCGACATCTCTACTTGAAAATAGGAAGAGGTCAACATGGATTTTGTAATTGGATTACCAAATACCAAAAAGCATTTTGACTCCATATGGGTGATAGTTGACCACATGACAAAGTTGGCTAATTTCCTACCCATCAAGACTACATTTAGTGTGGAGGACTATGCCTAATTGTATATCCGAGAGTTGGTGAGGTTGCATGGGATTTTGTTTTCCATTTTATCGAATCGTGGGGTTCAATTCACTTCTAACTTTTGGAAATCTTTTCAAAGAAGATTTGGCACTAGGATGATGTTGAGTATGACTTTTCATCCCCAAATCGACGAGCAAGCTGAGAGGACTATTCAAACATTGTAAGATATATTGAGAGGTTGTGTGTTGGAATTCAAGGGGAGTTGGGATGAACATTGCCACTTATCAAGCTTGCCCACAACAATAGCTTTTTTGTAAGTACTGGGATGGCACCATTCAAAGCGTTGTATGATAGAGGATATAGATTACCCATTAGGTGGTTTTAAGTTGGTGAGGTAATATTAATAGGACCAGACTTAGTCATGAATGCTATGGAGAAAATTACAAGCATATGGGAGAAATTGCAAACATCCCAAAGCCGACAGAAGTCCTAATACTCTGATGTGAGGAGAAGGGAACTTGAGTTCCAAGTTGGTGATTGGGTCTATTTAAAGGTGTCTCCAATGAAAGGTGTTCTCCGATTTGATAAGAAAGGAAAATTGAGTCCTAGATATGTGGGACCCTACAAAGTGGTGAGAAGTGTGGGGAAGGTAGCATATGAACTAGATCTACCCAATAAGTTGCACTTGATTCATCCGGTCTTCTACGTGTCGAAGTTGAGAAAATTCATAGGTAACCCAAGTTCCATAGTTCCTTTGCATGATCTAAACATTGAAGAGGATTTGAGTTAGGAAGAGATACCGATTAAGATTCTAGACTGGCAAATGAAGAAGCTAAGTAACAAGAAAGTTGCATTTGTCAAGGTACTTTGGAGAAACCAATGAGTTGAGGGTGCTACATGAGAAGAGGAAGTGGATATGATGGAGCACTATCTACATCTACTCCACTCTACTTAAGTCTAAGGTATTAAGAAATCCTTCCAAGACATCAATTTTCATACATTTTAGTTGCTTATGATATATGGATTTATTTTGACATTTATGAACTATTTTAAGACATGTTTAACGTATGAAATCTGAAATTTTTGAGAAATGATGCTTGATTTGCATATTTGAGTGCATAGTGGGTTATAATCAACTGCTAGTTGAATCTTTTAGATCCCGCCTTTATGTACAATCGGGGACAAATATTCGCAAGGGGGAGATATTATAACGATCCCCAGTTTAAGAACCCTGAGTACAGAAAAATTTTCTGGAAATGTGACAAGGATTCTGGTTTATGGGACCACTCATGGATCGTAAGATGACATACAACCCGTAGGTTCAGTTCTTCAATATAGAACTTCAGGAAGGAGAAATGTTTCCAAGTGTAGAGTAACCCATGGACCAAGCGATGACTTGTAGATGATTTCGCAGGTGGGATCCCACATATGAAGGAAATTTAGAGTTTTCAAGAAAATAGTATATGAGTTATCAGAGGACCCGTACAATGCGTTATAGACCGTGTAGACCTTTCATGGGTAAGGCTAATGAAGTGAAAAAAATGGTTAAGTGTGGAAGGACTCTATGAGTCCAACCGGGGCTCATAAGAAGTTTTAGGGCTCATACTGTTGTTTGTGGTTTTCAGTGAAGCAAAGTTAGTTTTTAGAATTTTCAGATGTGTCATCAGACGAGGAGACTTATGGCTCGTAAGTCAACCTACGACCTGTAATCGTGGTTTTGTAAGTCATTTCAATAGTTTTTAATAAGGGACAATTTGGTTCATTTTCCACAATTTTATTCCTATACTATATCGTTTTGGTGATGAAAAGGGACCTATTTTAGACTTCAAGCCCTAATTCATGTCATTCTTCACTCTTAAATTCTCTAAGCCAAAAGAGTTTCGAGACTAGGCAAGAAGAAGGCTAGGGTTTCCAAGATTTTTTCCTCAAAGGATTCAATTCCATTTTTCCTTATTTCTCCAGGTATGTGTGAAACACCCCTCATGTGCATTAGAATGCCCAGTAATCATAATTTCCATATAACTCAAAATTCGTGCGTGATTTTGGAAATTCAACATCATATTCTTGATCAGGGAAAATTTTGAGCAGGAAATGAGTATAACTTGGATTTTAGAAGAACTGTAGCGAAAAATAATTTTTTTTGGTAATTTTTTAATTTTCAGTATGCATCCGCGCCCCAGGTGCGATGCGGATTGGGTGCGGACTAGCAAAAACTAGTATTCGCATTTTGTCTGTGTCGTAGACTGGACGCAGACTAGTATATGTTTTTCCTCAGTTTCTTGTTCCTTCTAGGGCATTTGGGTGATGACACAATGCCAATTTAAACGTGAAATCTTCCATAATTAGTCATTTTTCAACTCTAGAATTCACAAAACCCTCTCTAAAACCTCTCTAAGATTTTATCAAATCTCTCATTCAAATTCAAGGATTTTCAAGCTCAATTTTGAAACTCCAGAAACCATCTCAAGCTTCAAGTTTCCTCCAACTCAATTTCAAGAAAAATCCAAGTTTGAGGTATGTGGGCCTTCATCCATGAGTCCATTCACCCATGAAGCCCAACCTTCTCTTTTTATATATATTGCATGATTTCGAGTTGTATTACTCATGGGTATCTCTTATTATGAATTATGAACATAAATTATGTTGGGATCTATCAAGTATTGATTAATTATGCATGAATATATATTTGAATCTCATACTATGAGTTGATTTATATCTATTGAAGTTATACATGATATGAACTATGAAAACTACGAATTATTGCGAATTTTGAGATGAATTTCAAGATACCCTAAATAAGGGTTTTACACAATATTGGTGGGTTGATTTGAATTGAGTTTACTCTTCGTGTTTTACTCTTGAGTTGCATGATTTTGAACAAGTATCATGAGCCCACCATATGTTTGATAAAATAGCATGACAAGAATTCTCAAGTTGTTGATGAACTATTGCATGATTTACAAGTCAAGTGATTTTATGATGATTAAGGGTTTTCAAGAATTATTTAATTCATGAAAAGCATCTATAAATGTACAAGTGACAAGTTGAGCCATATTTCAAGATTTTACCCTCTTGTGAGTTATTCATGTCAAATTGAGGGATCAAGCATGATTATTATTTTACCCTTATGTTCAAGTTCAAGTTAAGCTCAGTAGAAGAGGTCAAGCATGTGAGCTACTCATGTCATATTACCATGTCTCTTAGAAGTTACTCATGTTATGATTAAACTTGTGATTATTTCAAGTACTTCGTGAGATTAAACTTAGCACTGATTGAGGCTTAAGATGGGGACTCGACTCAAGGGGTCCTTATATAAAGTCTTTAGTCTCTAAACTATATTCTACCATAGGATGATATTATTTTACCAAAATGGGCTTTACTGTTGGATCCATCTAGTTCATGTTATCATGTTTGGTTTAACTTGGCAAGTAGACCACATTTCGCCGAGGGGTGTCATGCCCGGTCACCTTATCGAGGGGGTGTCTTACCTCATCACCTCACCAAGGGGGTGTTATGCCTTGGATTCGAAGTAGTAGCTTTCTTAGTCTATGTTGGTTAAGGTTTCCACCTACATATATATGTTATATATGCAAGTTAAATATTTTACATGCATGTTTTATTGCAAGCATTGATCATACATGTTGTTGACACCCAATTTTGGTCCAACACCTCAAAAAATTCTTACTTTTTATATTGATATTTTAAAATTATTTTTGGGCGATTTTAGATTTTTTTGATAATTGCTTTTATTCTTATAATATTAAAATTTTAATTAGTTTAATTTTAAATATTAACATAGTGTAATAATTTATTTTTTTCTTGTTCAAATATAATTATGCGTGTATATTTTATTAGTCTACAATTTAGACTTATATTTCTCTAGTCCATTAGGTTTTGACATAAAATGTGTATATAATTATGTGTGGATGAATAATATTTAGATAAGAATTTAATAATTTTAGATTTTTTGGGGGTTTCACTATTCACCTTCTTCTCCGGCGAAGATTTTGTCGGCGCTTCGTCAGCCCCTCTCCTTCTTGCCCTCACCTTGCTAGAAAATCTCCATTCTCTTCTTCACCTAGCTAGCCACCGGACGGAACCTCAAAACTCCCTTTCCCTTTCTCCATTTTCGGACAGCTCCAGTACAACTAAACAACCCATTTCTCCTTCATTTTACACCACTAGCAGCCTCTATCTTTGCTGTAAAAACCACTACCAATGGCCTCTCTGTTCGCCGGAAAACAACAAACTCAAAAACCCCGACGCTCTTCTTCCTCGCTCCACCATAAAACTCATCCGAAAGAAGCCCGCATTTTGACCCACAAACACCACCATTTCTCCACAGAAAATGACACCAAAAAACCCCTTGAAAACAGCTCCCAAAACCTCCATTTCTAGCAACCAAATCTCCTCCAAAAACTACAACAAAACCGCCGCAACAGCCTCCAAACAATGCACCCAAAAAGCCTCCAAGACCCAGCCACAAGCAGCAACCAAAATCAGTTCAAGACTTACCAAAAATAATCCTAAAATATTGCACAAATTAGCCCCATTTTGACCCCTGTTTTAGTCCCCATTTTTCATCGCCAAATCAGTCCAAAATCTCCCAAAATCAGCTACCAAAACCAGTCCTGAAATAATCTTTTAACACACCAAAATCACACCCAAATAGTAGCAAAAACTCCATCAGAAAATCAGTCTTAAACCCACCTAAAACACCAACGCATCTCAAACCAAATCTTCACCAAATGGCCCCTATTCTAGATGAAAACCCCAGCAAAACAATAATTCCAGCGAGATCTAATCAGATTAAGGTTCTCTGGTGAAATTCATTAGCTTCTCAGTCAACTCTGGCAAAACAAAGTCAACATCTGTCTATAGGTATATTCTATTCATTTCAACCATTGTTTGTTGATTTATTTGATTATGTTTGTTAAGTGTTTTAACTGATCATTATGGTTACTTTAGTATTTTATTGATTGTATTTGTATTTTTTCATTCTGATGATTTTATTTAGATCTATTTAGGCATTATTTTATGTTTGTATATTTTCATGATTCTTTTATTTATTTATGAGTTTATTTCATTGTTTATTTGGAAGAAATATTTTGAGAAAATGTCACATAGCATAAATTATTACTATTCCAATGACCATTTTATTTTCCTTATTGTTGATTTGTTTTTAATATTATTACTTTGGTTGGACAGAGGAATTGGTGTTGCTGTTGAGTATTCAGGTGATTTGTGCATCGTAAATTACTTTCAACTTAAAATCTTTTCAAGACTATTGTTAGAATTACTGTGGATTATTTATCGATCTTAATTTTTTGTGGGTTTCATATTGAGTAGATATTGTATATTATTTGTTAAACTTAGCTGATGAAAAATCTATCCATTGAATTTCGAGGCCTCTCCATTCAAAAAAATGGAAAAATTTTAGTTTAAACTCATATTTGTTATATTTTAAAATTAAAAATTTTAATTTAAGTTCACGTACACGTTATTTGTTAAAATTAGGCAAGGACGAATCTATCCGTCGGATTTCGAGGCCTCCCCATAAGAAGACAGAATAATTTTAGTTTATTCTTTATTTATTTTTTTCATTATTGTGTATATTATTTTTGTGTGTTTATTTCATGATTATTATACTTGTGTTATATTGTGTATCTCCTCCTCAACTTTTAAAAAATGAATTCAGCCAGGACCCAGAGTTGTGGATTCTGAAGGGTACTAATACCTTCCCTTTGGAATAACTTGAACTCTTACCTGGAATTTTTTTTGTTCGCAAACTATTTTTCTAAATAATTAATTGGTTTCCTAATTATCCTTAAAATTAGGGGGCGACTCCTAAATTAAATTATTTTTATTTTTAATTCTTTAATTTAAATGATTTTTTATCGAGTTGCCACGATGTTCCGCCTTCGGAATGTCAATAGAATGGTGACTCTACTGGGGATATTTCGAGGTTTTAACCATTTGAGTTCGTTTTTTCAAATTCAGAAGATTTCTATTTTATTTATTTATCTATTTATTTTTGTATTATATCGCATATGTATATGTTGTTATTTGTATGTCTATATTGTTTATATTCATTCATTATTTATTTACTTATATGTATATTATCATTGTATTCATGGCATCTTTCCATTGACATTGATTTTGTGTATTTAAAAGAACGGTTTTGCGAACTCGCAATCAGTCTTTTTTATACATTTGATCTTTCTTGGAATAAGTGACAATTTATTGGTTCGTGATTCATCCAGTGATTGTTATAAGTTCCAACCCTAGTCGTATGCTTGGTCCCTAGTTTGTCAAAAGCCCGTTTTATCATTGTATTGTGTTGATTATTTGTCTATTGTATTTATTTATTCATTCTTTCATTATTTATGTAATTATTTGTATATTATTATTTGTAGTAATGACATTAATTCCACCAAATGACAAATAGTTTGCATTAGGAATAAGGGCGATTACGTGGTTATCTGTGACTGTCCCTTCAAAAAAAACCCTTTTATATTTTTTGGAAGTGGTAAGTGGGTAGTTGATTTGCGGTCGCCCAACGTCATTTACTATTTCACTCCGTAGTTTGTCCAACTCGGGTATCAACCTTTTGGAACCAACTCCTAGTAAACCTAGGCTAGAGCGAAACTAGATTTCTCATTTAAGTGCATTTGTCGGTCGATTAGAACACCGCCTTGCATTAAATTGAAGAATATGTATATCGGGTTGTATGTACTATTGTCCTTCTTGTTTAGGATTCTATTATTTGTAGTTTGGTTCATTTTATTGTAAATAAAATGTTCAGAGTTGTACCCCTGTGTGGGAATTATATTTTTATTTGTACATCCTTTTCCCTCATTTTGTATCCTATTTATTTGTATAAATTATACAATATTTTTGAGGGGCAATAGGACATATACATGACATACACATTTTTCAATAGCTAGATTATTCTTTGATTTATTGGTCATATATATATTAGGGTGCGTTATAAGTCATTTATTTGTATAAATATTGCATAATTTGTTCCATGTTTATTTGACTTGCACAAATATATATATATTTTGTTTGAAATATGAATTTGCTAATTATATCTGTTTGAAATACATTTGACTTGATTCCCATTTTAACGTGATACGTAGTCACCAAAATGACTCGGTCATATTCCCCGCAAGCTCTCACAATAAAACGGGGCAATTTTGTTTTTAGAATGGCTCAAAACTAAAAAAATAAAAAGAATTTTTGCAGATTTTGTGTATAGTCTAATTCTCCTATACTATTTTATATTCAATAAACACATTTCACTTTGTTTATTTTACATTCTTTACACACACAAAAAAAAAAAAGATTTTTTGCTCAATATTTTCTTTAATATAAATAGATTGTCCTTAAATATACTCATTGATTTTTTTCATTCATGTTATTTTTCTTTCAAAACATACTTTAATTTTTT
>JAABOM020060455.1:0-11857 GCA_011800125.2 Solanum clarkiae
GTTACCAAGCTCCAGGTTGCTTCGGAGCTTTGTGTGTCTAGAGCTTATATTTTTGTATTGTATAGTTAGTCGAGGCAGGGCCTGTCCTGACCCTTATCAGATATTTTTCCTTATCTAGAGGCTTTGTAGACTATGTAAATTAAGATGTGGTCATGTCTCCTACTTTAGACAACGTGGCCCCAACGGCCTAGCCATATCCATTTCCTTTTGGATTGTTATTACTATTTACTTTCTTAAATGCATGTTGAATGTAGAAATCCCTTATAACATGTATAGAAACCGCATGATACAGGTTAGTTTTCCCGAGCCTTATCGATAACGGGCGCCAGTTCGCCTTAACGGGACTTTGGGTGTGACACATACTACATCTAAGCTTTATACATCAACCCCTAGCTTCATTCATGGATTCTTTAACAATTAACTATGTATAGTATACATAATAGCTCAATAAACCAGTTCAATACATAAATAAAGTTATGATGGCTATCGATTTACAAAAATACATGTAGAATAATAGTAATTCTGAAGATTGTATTCAAGAAATCGTAACATAAACCCATCACCTATCAACTATCAACCTAATTCAATCATGGGAGCACATGGGAGAATAATCCCATATTTTGGGTAGCCTTTACATACTTGGGATAAAGATTCTACGAATCTTCAAGGAAATTTGAACTTGAACCTTGAAACCTTCAAGCTATCTCTTCTTCTTCTCTCAGAATCTACACTTAGACTTATCAAATAAAGGAGTTTTGAAACCCTTTGTTCGAATAAAATAGCTTTAAAATATATTTTGGGTATTAAAATGGGTTTAAAATACCCAAAATACCCTTCTCAAAATTAAAAGGAAATAGTCAAAAACATTGTACTGGTAGCAACGCGCCAGGAGTTGAGATCATTTTCCAGCTCAATTTTCTGCGTTGATTGCAAATACGATCTCAGATTTTCCATCAGAGCTTTAGAAGATATGTTGTGTGCACGATACATTTTAAGGGTGTTTCAGTAATTTTACGAAGTGTTATATTATCTTTCCCTTGGAATCATTCATCCTCGAATGAAGAATAGAGTTAGAATAAAAGCACGAATAACTTCAAAACTCATCTCATTCCTCACTCGGAACCCTCGAACTCTCATCTATCCATCACTTTCTACATCTCTATCTTAAACTCAAGAATGGAATTAGTACATTAACTCAAGAAAGGAACTTCAATAGCATTAAGGATAGCGATATTACCTTTGACATCATCATCATTTGGCACGAATAGGTGCGAGTATTTGAGTTTTATCGCTTCCTCAGCTTCCTATGTAGCTTCTTCAATAAATTGATTCATCCATAGAACCTTGACGGAGGTTATCTGTTTGTTCCTCAGCTTACGAACTTGTTGATCAAGGATTTGGACTAGAATTTCCTTATAGGACAAGCTATCCTTTACTCCTATACTCTCAATAGGAATTGCCAAAGCAGGATCTCTCAAACACTTCTTCAGCACTGACACATGAAACACCAGATGAACTCCATCTAGCTCGGAAGGCAAGTCTAGCTCATAAGCAACTTTTCCAATCCTTCTCATGATCTATTATAGTCCGATATAGTGTGGACTCAATTTTTCCAAACCTTATGATACCCTTAATGGGTGATACCTTCAGGTATATCCAATCATCCACCCCAAACTCCAAGTCTCTTCTCCTCACATTCATATAAGACTTTTGGCGGCTCTGAGCTGTCTTCAACCTTTATACAATAACCTTCACCTTGTCCATGGACTGGTGGACGAGATCAGGCCCAATCAACTCAACTTCGACAACCTCAAACTAACCAATTGGTGATCTACACTTTCCCTCGTATAATGCCTCATAAGGGGCCATCTGAATACGGGCATGCTAACTATTGTTATACATGAACATAATCAATGGCAGGTGATCATCCCAATTACCTTTAAAGTCAATGAAGCAAGCACTCAGCATATCCTCCAAAGTCTGAATGGTGCGCTCTGCCTGTCTGTCTGTCTGAGGGTGAAAAGTCATGCTCGGATGTACTTTCGTACCCAATTCCTTATAAAAAGATCTCCAAAATTGAGAGGTGAATTGAGCTCCTCTGTCCTAGATGATGGACAAGGGAATCCCAAGCAACCTCACAATCTCTAAAACATATAGTCGAGCATACTCCTCAGCCATATTAGTTGTCTTGACTGCCAAGAAGTGAGCTGATTTATTCATTCTATCCACAATTACCCATATCGAATCATGCTTCTTACGGGTTCTTGGTAAGCTGGTAATAAAATCCATGTTGATCATCTCCCACTTCCATTCTGGATTTTCAAAATTTTGGGCCAATTCACAGAGTCTCTGGTGTTCAACCTTGACCTGTTGACAATTAGGACACTTAGAGACGAATTCAGCAATGTCCTTCTTCATTCCATTCCACCAATAGACTTCTCTAAAGTCGTGATACATCTTAGTAGAACCAGGGTGAATAGAATATCTGGAGCTATGAGCTTCGGCCATAAGCCTCTCTTGAACACCATCAACATCGAGCACACACAATTTTCCTTGATATCTCAACACCCCATCTCCTCCTTTAGAGAAAACCATCACCTTCTGCTTGTGAACCACTTCTTTCAATTGGAACAAGATAGGGTCTTGGTCTTGCTTTTCCTTCACTTCTGGCACTAAGGATGAAGCAGACCCATTCTGAACATTGACCCCGCCTTCATTTTTCTCTTCAAGTTGCACTCCCAATTGAGCCAGTCTATGAACTTCCTTAGCCAATTCTCTCTTCCCTTCCTCCACATGGGCAGTGCTACCCATAGACAATCTACTAAGAGCATCAGCAAAAATATTAGCCTTACCTGTGTGGTAGAGAATGCTCATGTCATAATCCTTGAGCAACTCCAACCATCTTCTCTACCACAATTTGAGCTCCTTCTGACTGAATACATATTGTAAACTTTTGTGGTCATTAAACACATGCATATACACTCCATAAAAGTAGTGATGCCAGATCTTAAGTGCAAATACCATTGCTGCCAACTTGAGATTATGAGTCGAATAATTCTTCTCATGGGTCTTAAGTCGTTTGGAAGTATATGCTATGACCTTCCCTCTCTGCATAAGCACACAGCCTAACCCAACTCTGGACGCATCACAGTATATCACGAAGTCTCCCGTCTCGTCGGGAAAAGTCAAAACTTGTGTTGTAAGCAATCTAGTCTTCAACTATTGGAAACTCTTTTCACATTCCTCAGACCACTGAAACTTGGCCTTCTTCCGAGTTAGCTTAGTCAATGGTACAGACAGAGAAGAGAAGCCCTCAACAAATCTATAATAGTAGCCTGCTAAACCTAGGAAGCTTCTTATTTCCGTTGGAGAAGTTGGTCTAGGCCAGTTTTTCACTGCCTCAATTTTTGAGTATCTACCCGAATACCATCTCCCAAAACAACATAGCCTAAGAAAGATAAGGACTTGAGCCAAAACTCACACTTTGAGAATTTTTCATACTGGTCATGGTCTTTGAGCATTTGCAAAACCACTCTAAGGTGATTAGCATGCTCCTCTTCATCTTTGGAATATACCAGAATATCATCAATAAACACGATCACGAACATATCAAGATACGGTCTGAACACTATATTCATCAAATCCATGAGAGCTGATGGTGCATTTGTCAACCTAATGGACATGACCAAGAACTCAAAATGGTTATACCGTGTCCTAAAGGCTGTCTTTGGAATATCACTTTCCCTCACCTTAAAGTAATGGTACCCCGATCTGAGGTCTATCTTAGAGAAGTAGGTAGCGCCCTAAAGTTGGTTAAATAGATCATCTATTCTGGGGAGGGGATACTTATTCTTTATTGTGACCTTATTCAGTTGCCGCTAGTCTATGCACATTCTAAGAGACCTATCTTTCTTACGAATGAATAGGATAGGAGCATCCCAAGGAGAGACAATAGGCCTTATGAAACCTTTCTCTTACAAGTCCTTCAATTTTTCTTTCAATTCTTTCAACTCTGCAGGGGCCATTCTATAAGGTAGAACTGAAATGGGTTGGGTCTCGGGAAGAACATCAAACCCAAAGTCAATCTCCCTATCAATAGGAACTCCAGGTAGATTATCAGGAAACACCTCAGGAAACTCGTTCACAATCGAAACTGACTCAAGAGTAGGAGATTCAACATAATCAGACTTAACTCGCACGAGGTGGTAAATACAACCCTTGGAGATCAACTTTCTGGCTCTAAGATAAGAGATAAATTTGCCCCTAGGGGCAACAGAATTCCCTTTCCACCCTAGAACAGGATCATTAGGAAGTTGGAACTTAACAATCTGGGTTCTACAGTCAAAAGAAGCATAAGAGGCATGCAGTCAATCCATGCCAAGTATCACATCAAAGTCGACCATCTCCAATTCTACCAAGTCAGCTAAGGTGTCTCTATGATAAATAGATACTACACAATCCCTATAAACTCTCTAAGCTAAGATAGACTCACCAGTAGGAGTGGAAACAGCAAAAGGTTCAAGCAAACACTCTGGAAAAATCCCAAACTTAATAGCCACATAAGGAGTCACAAAAGATAAAGTGGCACCCGGATCAAGCAATGTGTAATAATCAAAGGTAAAGACATAAAGCATACTCGTAATGGTATCTGGTGCAGCCTCCTGATCCTGTCGATTAACCATAGCATAAAGGCGATTCGTTCCACATCCTGTATCGATAGTACTACCCCTTTGCTAACCGCCAACTGGTGGTGCTACAGAGGATTGGGGTCTATTGCTTTCTTCACCTCGTCTCCTCTTCAGGAACTCATGCTGGAAGTGACTCGCCTGCCCACATAGGAAATAAGAATTCGTGCCCAGATGGTACCTACCCAGATGGAGCTTCCCACAATTGACACAGGGTGGCTTTCCCTTTGGGCCTTGAGTCACACTGGACTGAGATTGGGTGCCCTGAGCTCTGAAATTTTGGAATCCCTGAGACTTCTGATAGTACCTGTTTGGCAAAGTGGGCGCACTCTCTATAGAATGTGCATGATGAGATGATATTTTCTGGAAATAGGACTTATCACCCTTATTCTGCCTTTGTTGGCTAGGCTCATGTCCTGTAACTTTTGCCTTTCTATTCATCTGCTCCTCCCTATCTCTTCTATTATCCTCCTCTGTATACTGCGCATACACCATAATTCTGGAGATGTCTATGTTGGGAATCAACAAGGCTTCCTTGCACTCCTTTTGCACATGTCAATCCAGTCCAGATTCAAACTTCCTCATCCTGGCCCTCATATCTTAGACCATCTCCGAAGCATACCTAGAAAACTTAATAAACTTAAGGTTGTACTCCTTCATTGTCATTCCTCCTTGCTTCAGGTTCACAAACTCATCCATCTCCGCCTCCCTCAACTTTTGAGGAAAGAAGTGGTCAATGAAGGTAGTTTCAAACTCCTCCCATGCTATACGCTCTGCATTCTCACCCCTACTCTCCTCCCATTGGTTGTACCAAACATTAGCAACCCCTAAGATCCACGCCCTCAATCTCATCAGCATACATTGCTTTCAGGGCATCATATATTTCATCAATGAAGTTCTGTGGGTCCTCCTTAACCTTAAACCTTGTATACACCGGCAGGTTCATCCTTAAGAAATCTCTGAGTCTAGTAGTAGCTGAAGGCTCCTGTGAGCTAGAGTGGGAGCTTGTGGACCTCGACTATTACCCTGGAAGGCCATCAACTAAATCAGCATGGTGATGGCTCCCCTAAACTCTACCTCAATGCTGGGAGCTGGCTTGGGCTGAGCAAGGGGCACTTGTGGGACCTCAGTAGACCTAGCAGGTCGTCCCCATCTCCTTGCCTCTATCTGGACTGGGACCTTAGGTTGGGTGTTCTGAGCAGCTATTCTCTTTGGCAGCATTTTCTGTAATACATACAACACACGAATTAAAAGAAGGTACTTCATAGAGTTAATCTCTATCGCACGAATCCAGAGCATGGAAGAAGGGCAACACTTCCTAATGTCCTATAGCCTCTTGCTTATGAAGTATGGTGCACAACACACCCATAAACAAGAATCTACTAGACACGGCTTCATAGACTCCTTAGGACACTCAAACTTTATGTTCTGATACCAAGTTTGTCACACCCCAGGAGGGTACCCTAGGCATAACTGGCACTCGGAGACTACTACTAGTCCATAAGCGAACTACCTAGTATCATCGCATTCATTCAATCAATTCATTTGCGGAAGATATTCAAGAATATTCTAACTGTCAGTAGGCTATCAGACTCATGATCAATATCCATCATATGAAGCAAGATAAAGGAAACAAACATAGTTTTAAAGTAAAACAATAGGAGGAAAGGAACCCCAACATCAAACGTCATCTGCTTACATCTATAAAACCTCTATCTATTGTCTAAGATGGTACCACGAAAGACCATAGCTACCATAATCAAAGTAAAATGACATAGAAAGCTAAAGAAATAACCATCCTCCGAATGCGAGAAGGACTCACCACGATCTAAAATCAAGAATCTTTGAACCTAAATGATTATGCTGCTAAAGACCTCTGTCTACCGAGTCTGCATCATAAATTGATACAGCGCCAAAGGGGCATTAGTACGTGGAATGTATTCTATGTAAAATGGGCCTAAAGTAACAATATAGGCTATACAATATGAAATGACATCAGCTCATCAATCACTCAACCTCAACTCATGATAACGAATAGAACTCTATCACATCACCTTCAATCAAGACTCATACTATCACAATCAATATCAGAGTACTATAATTAGAGTACATATCTAGGATTTTCTCAGAGTTGCACCCACCATCTATGAGACGGTGATGGTACAACAAAGTGATGTTGTTGTGGCATCTGCCCAGTACCTTGCCGGGGTAAAAAGGCGTACATCAGGGGGTTTATAATAACATCAAGTCCTCTCTTGGGACTAAGGAAACATCAGTTCTCACGGTCCAATCCTCTTCTACGCTGGCCACGTAGTTAATGAGTGCGAGTGGGACTCACTCTTACTCATTTTCGGTGTTCAATACTCCTCCCAGAACCCAACATGCTCATAAATATCAACATCAAAGTCTTCTCATAGTTTAGTCTCTTTTGACCAAGACATCATCTCATATCACTATCTTTCAACATCAGGAATATTATGATAATTCATTAAAACTCATGTGTGACCTCTTACAGACTCTAAGGTACTCATACTCAATCAATTTCGGCAACATTATCATCAATATTCACTTAGATCAAAACCCAGACCACATCAATCATCCATAGATACGATATCTAGGCTCTAAACATCAACCCCTAGCTTCATTCATGGATTCTTTAACAATTAAATATGCATAGTATACACAATAGCTCAATAAATCAGTTGAATACATAATTAAAGTTATGATGGTAATCTACTTACCAAAATACATGTGGAGTAATAGTAATTCTCAAGATAGTATTAAAGAAATCGTAACATAAACCCATCACCTATCAACTATCAACCTAATTCAATCATGGGGGCACATGGGAGAGCAATCTCATGTTTTGGGTAGCATTTATATACCTGGGATGAAGATTGTACGAATCTTCAAGGAAATTTGAACTTGAACCTTGAAACCCTCAAACTATCTCTTGTTCTTCTTCTCTCAGAATCTACGCTTACCCTTATGAAATAAAGGGATTTTGAATAACTTAAAAATATGTTTTGAGGTATTAAAATTTATTAGGAATACCCAAAATATCCTTCCCAAAATTAAAAGGAAAAAGTTAGAAAAATTGTACTGGTCCATGACGCGCTAGTGGCGCGAACTAGTACATTTTGTGAAGTTTCGAAAATTTCGATTCTCGTCGAAATTTTTTTAAAAAAACCTTGAGTGTGTCTCCGCGCCCCCTCCGCATCACGCCAGGGCGCGGATCAACACTGTTTTGGGGGAAATTAGGGAAATTTATTTTTCGATCTGATTGTTCTTAAATCGAGTCAAGATCATTTTCCTACTCTATTTTCCGTGTTGATCACAAATCCGATCTTGGATTTCTCATCTTAGCGTTGGAAGATGCATTGTGCGCACGATACATTTTACGGGCATTTCGATAATTTTACGAAGTGTTACATAATTTTTCGGTAAATTACAACTTCTTGCGTCGACAGACTTTGAAACTTTTTGCGGAGGTGACAGGATTGGTCTTCTTGCAGCCACCAAACAGATTTTTCCTTTTCCCCTAAGTGCCCGATCAGATATGTTAGAGCCCACAATTGCAGTAAAAGTTCTTTTATTCATTTGTTAGTTTCCATTTACTTAGAGAACCTCTAACTTCAGCAGCATTATAAATATTGCTAGAATTTTTTTTTAAAAGAAGTACATATGAACTTTTAACAGCATGTATTTTGACCTTTCTTTGCCTTGATGCATTTGTATCATCATTTCATTTTCATGTCGTTGTTGTTCTGAGAGAATCGATCAAGGCTAGGAAGTATTTAATTTGCTATGAAGTTTCCCAAAATGACTAACAAATACAAATAAATGTTATTAGAATCGTCTTTTTCTTGATCTTTGTAAACTCTTTGCATGATCTGTTCAGATTAACACGTCGTAGAAGTCTAGCTATTTGTCTGTGAAAAGAATCTTTCTCATATCGAGAGATCGAGCTTATCTCTTTTTTGCCAACAAAATTCGAAACAAGCACTAGATTATTTTTTCAATGAAGTGATCATTGAATAAACTCGGTGGATAATAGGACTCTCCTCTATATTTTTGAGGTAACATTCTTTGCCACAACAAAAGCAATTCAATAGTACCAGTACAATGCTATAACAAGAAAGACATGAAAGCGAAGGTAACTTTTTTTCTTGCTACAATTCAGCAAACCATATGTGGGCTCCTCTCTCTCCTTAAAACAGGCAAGTTTGTGCATGTCATAGTACTGTTCATACCTAATTCTTTTTCGTAATGCGCTACTAATAAGACATCAGATTTCATATATTTCAATATTAGTAGACTTGCATACGTCATGTCCTCTCAAATTTCACTGATGACACACTTAAAGCATAACAAGCCCATAATAATTTGATATCAATTTAGTATGTAATATTACTATTGTTTTACAAAAACATATATTACATGACTCTCTCTCTCTCTATATATATATAGATATGCATTTTCTTTCTTATTAGAGTGTGATGTACTCCCTTTTTTTCACTTTTACTTGTCACTATTTTATTTTTCGAGGTCAATTTCACTAAATTTCAAACCTCAATTGAAGTAGTTAAATTTAATATTTAAAATTTAGATAGTTAAAAATTATACAAAATATAAATTGCAATCTTTCTCATATTAATATGATGAAAAAATATATTTTAAAATATTTTCTAAAGTTCATGTAGTTTTGACCTCAATAGATAAAATAATAGCAAGTAAAATTGAAAAGACGGAGTATTTAGATAGGAGTGTGTCGTATTCCCAAACAAGCTTTGCTGTGGATGATTGTCTTTTATGTAGGCACCTAATATTTCTCACTACAAGCAACATTATTTGCTATGATGAAGTTTATATATCAATCAAAACTTGAATAATTTTAATTTAAAGTTTTGTTTGTTTTTAATGTATTAAACTATTGAATAATTATCGTATTTTTGAAGTTTTTGTTTTTGTGAATATTCTGCAAATAACAACTGACTCAGTAAAATTTTACAAGTGGGGTTTGATGAAAGAACATTTTAAATATTTTAAATATTCATAAAATAAAATACATTAAAACTTCAAAAGTATTACTCTGTGGTTCAACACATAGCAAACAATTAAAATATCAAATAAAAATTGTTCAAGTTTTGATTGATAAATAAACATCATCATTTTTAGGTTGAGAGCTGAGCACGGTAAAGTACTCCAATAGAAGCTTCTCTTCATGGTTGGTCCTCTGATGGATGAGTGTCTGTTTCGATCAAGCCCCTAATCTTTGTCTTTACACATGCTATTATCTAATGAAATGAGTCTTCCATTTGATGATACGTGTGATCCTTCATTAGGCACATCATGTCTCTGTATTGCTTCACTAAAAGTGAATAAGGGAGACCCTGCCCCCTTTGTCACATCACATGTTCACCATAATTAAAAAATTTGTTCACCTTAAAATTAATATCAGTGTCATCTGTGATCACTCTTCCACTCATAAGAGGAGTAGCAAGATCACTTGAAAAAGCCGACGGTGAAGAAATATCATTATCACCGCTAGTCATGAGATTTAATGATGAAGTATATTCATCATCATCCCTAATCTTGTACTTCATATATTAACAAAACAATCATATCATCGACTTACATAAAAAAAAAAATACAACAATAGAGGTTGTTGAATTTTCAAGAGAACCATCACTCATTTTATCTTTTTCTATGTCTTAATATGACTGAACACAAATTTTAACAAAGTAAGGGAGTTCCTTTTAGTTTACTTTGGAAATACACAAAATACTCATTACTGTGAAATAATTTTAGTTTACTTTCTTAATAAAGTAACAAATTATTCATTTTTTATAAATAAGGATTATTGTATTAATGAATTGATTACATTCAAACTTATAAGAATATTTGCAATTAAAAGTTATTTGACTATTTCTTATCATTATCTATATGGTCAAGGTCAATATCATTATACATTTTGGTTCATTTATAATAAGGAAAAACAATAAATATAGACTAATTTGAAAATGATTGTTCAATTTTTCTTTAACAATTTCAGTTAGTACTATATCTATTTGATATTAGGTGATTTCTATGCTAAAAGTAGTTGTTCCATATTAGTTGATTATTTTGTTAAATCAAAAAAGAATTAATAGATTGTTTCCTCTATTGCCTTAGCAATTAATTATTTTTGAAAATATTCACATCTGCTTGTAAAATTCAAAGTTCTTAAGTGATGAATTGGTAAAAGAGTATGTATATATACACATATACATACATACGTACGTACGTACGTACATACATACAACATATATATTGGAACCCCACACCCAATCCTCCCTCCAAAAAATTAAAATACGAAAATAACCTTATAAAGTTAAATTTGTAAAAGTTCTTGACTACAAATGAACCAAAATATATATAATATTGACGTGGACCATATATACAAATAATGACAAAAAAAAAAGTCAAATAACTTTTAATTTCAAATATTCTTTTCACTTTGCAGATAATTCAATTTATTAATTTATAATCTTTAATTAATTATAGTTGAAAAATATTTTTAACAAAATATAAACTTTATTAATTGTATATGTAGATAAAACTAATGGTGAGAGCTATCAATAGAACTCCTGCATAACTCATTTTTCTCATATCACCACTCATTAGCAACATTAATAATCTTGCTTCTTTCAAATTAATTAAGCAGTCATGGCTTTATCAACTGGCTCCGTCAAGAGTATTTCAACTAAGAAAAGTTCTCTAAAGATAAACACAATGTAAGCTTTCTAATTTGATTATATACTGATACAATATATATCAGATCCATCTATCTAGAAGGGTTTTTTCTTCTATACTGATGATATGACCTTTTTTTTTTTTGCTATGCTATGTTAACATGGTTTTGTTTTTTTATTGTTTCACTTTTTATGGGAAAAATGAATATTTATGTCATTTTATTAATTATTATTCATTTTTATTTATTAAGGTGGAAATACATAATAGTCAAATAAATATCGATGTCGATATACTATATAATTATGTATACAATATTGATGCATAAATATGCACCATTTATATACTGTCGAGATATTATATACAACAACAACAACAACAACATACCCCAGTGCCTCAAAAGGCTCCCACTCATTGCGGGGTGAGGGGGGGTCGGATGT
>JAABOM020060456.1:0-11857 GCA_011800125.2 Solanum clarkiae
TAGTATGCTGGGATTGCTGTTTGTAGGTTTGGGTAGTCAGTAAAACAGAGGAAACTCTGCCGAAATTTTGATAAATTCCTTAGCTAATATAATTAGAAATCCGGTTTGGTGTTGTTTGGGAGCCCAATCGGCACTAATCACGACCCCTGGGTTGGGTCGTGACAAGAAGATTTCATAATCTATTGTGATGCTCGAGAGTTGCATTAGGATGTGTGTTAATGCAGAGAGGGAAAGTGATAGCCTATGTTTCCAGACAACTTAAGATTCATGAGAGGAACTATCTACCGCATGATCTCGAGTTGGCAGTGGTGGTGTTTGTACTTAAATTCTGGTGCCACTACTTGTATGGAGTGCATGTGGATGTGTTCACTGACCACAAAAGCTTGCGGTATTTCTTCAGTCAGAAAGGGCTCAACCTGCGACATAGAAGATAGTTGAAGTTCCTCAAAAATTATGACATGAGTATTCTCTACCATCCAGGTAAATCTAACATTGTTGTCGACACTTTTAGCAGGTTGTCCATGGGTAGCACAACTCATATTGAGTAAGGGAAGAAGGAGCTAGCTAAGGAAGGGCATCGATTAGCCCGATTAGGAGTTCAACTTGAGGAGAACGGGGGAGTAAATGTTCAGAATGGGTCTGCTTCATCTTTGGTGGCAGAGGTGAAAGAAAAGCAAGACCGAGATCCTGTCCTACTCCAATTGAAGGAGACTGTCCACAAACAGAAAGTGATGGTCTTCTCCAAAGGGGGAGATGGGTGTTGAGGTATCAGAGTAGATTGTGTTTTCCAGATGTTGATGGCATTCGAGATAGAATCATGGCTGAAGCTCATAGCACTAGGTATTCCATTCATCCAGGCTCTACCAAATTGTACAACGACTTGAGAGAAGTCTATTGGTAGAGTGGAATGAAGCGGGATATTGCTGAATTTGTTTCTAAGTGCCCAAACTGTCAGCAAGTGAAAGTTGAGCACCAAAGGCTGTGTGGATTAGCTCAGAACTTTGAGATTCCAGAATAGATGAGGGATATGATCAATATGGACTTCATTACTGGCCTACCAAAGTCTCAAAAAGCAGCATGATTCAATATGGATGATTGTGGATAGGATGATTAAATCAACTCACCTCTTAGCAGTTAAGACAACTAACACTGCGGAGGAGTATGCCAAGATGTACATTTAAGAGATTGTAAGGTTACTAAGTTCCCTTGTCCATCATCTCGGACAAAGGATCTCAATTCACCTTCTAATTTTGGAGATCATTCCAAAAAGGATTGGATAAAAAAGTGAATTTGAGCATAACCTTCCATCCACAGACAGATGGTCAGGCAGAGCATACAATTCAGACGTTGAAAGATATGTTGAGAGCCTCTGTTCTTGATTTGAAGGGAAATTGGGATGATCACTTACCATTAATTGAGTTTGCATATAATAATAATTATCATGCAAGCATTCAGATGGCTCCCTAAGAAGCTTCGTATGGGAGGAGAGATAGATTACCAATTGGGTGGTTTGAGGTTGGAGAAGCAGAGTTGATTGGGCCTGACCTTGTCCATCAATCAATGGAGAAGGTTAAGGTCATCAAAGAGAGGTAAAAGACTGTACCAGAGTCGCCAGAAATCCTACACTGATGTGAGGAGGAGAGATTTGGAGTTTGAGGTGAATGACTGGGTATATTTGAAAGTTCACCTATGAAAGGTGTCATGAAATTCAGGAAGAAGGGTAAATTGAGTCCACATTATATTGGACCCTATCAGATCATAAAGAGGATTGGGAAGGTTGCCTATGAATTAGAGTTGCCTTCCAAGTTAGATGGTATTCATCCGGTGTTCCACATGTCGATGTTGAAGAAATATTTTAGGAGATCCTGACTTGGTAATCCCTGTGAAGAACATCAGAATGAAGGATAGTTTGACCTACGAAGAAATCTCGGTCCAAATCCTTGATCGTCAGATTCGTAGATCAAGAACACAAAGAGATAGCCTTAGTCAAAGTCCTATGCAGGAATCAATTCATTGGGGAGGCCACATGGAAAGCTGAGGATGAAAGCAAAATATCCACACCTATTCGTGCCAATGGATGAGAATGCTGAAGGTAAATTTCCTTACCTTTAACTAAATTATGGATGAGAATGTTGAAGGTAAATTTCCTTACCTTTAACTAAATTGATTGTCTTTTCTTGATGAATGTCTATTCTTGAGTTCGAATAGAGTTGATTGATAATTAAGATAAAATCGAGAGTTTGATTGATAGATGTGAATGATGAGATGAGTTTTGAGTCTATTCATTCCTTGATATCCACCTTTACTCATCATTCGAGGACGAATGATCCCAAGGGGGAGATGATGTAACACGCGATAAAATTATCAAAATACTCCTAGAATAGAGACGTGCGCGTAATGCGTCTTTCCATGCTCCATTTGCGAATTCGAGACCAGATATGTAATCAACATGAAAAATGGAGTGGGAGAATGGTCTCGATGTGATTTTAGAGCAACCGAGTCAAAAAATATTTTTTCATAATTTGACGAAAAATAGTGTCGGTACGCGCCCGAGGCGCGATGCACCAGGAACACGGACCAACACTTTTTTTAATTATTTTTGATAGGAAATTTTGGAACAGAAATATACATGTCCGCTCCCAGTCCGCGACACGAATTAGACATTTTCGGAATGAAACTTTTTCTTTTAATTTGAGGGGCATTCTTGTTAATTTTTAACCCCTCCTAAACTCAAAATACGATCAATTTAGGTCATTTTGATGAGTAAATAAGGTCAAAAACCCCATTCTAAGTCCTTCTTCACCACACTTAAAAGTTAGGGCTTAAGAGAGAAGAAAAAAGAACGTGAGATTGAGGAATTCAAGGAGGATTCTTGATGGATGATTGAAGGAGCTTTATCTCAGGTATGTAAGACTAAACTTAAAGCATGAAATTGTTCTTTCATGTGCCTCATAGATGGTCTTAGATGAGAGGTGAAAGTTCTTGATGTCTACATGCATGATTCTTGAAGATCTTCTTAAAAATTATATTATTGACATGTATTTTCATATGCTGATGATCATCATAAAGTTATTTTCTTGAATTGAATATTTGTACATGAATTATTGCATAAGCACTATTTACGATTTCATAAAGATTATATGAATAAAGATAGGGATTGAGTCTAGAGCCTCTATTGGGCATGTTGATAGAGATTGTGATTCTGAATGTGAGAATGTTGATAGATTGATAGTGTTTGATGATCCATGAGTCTTTCTAAATGAACTCTAATCATTTTTCTATTTGATTGTTCCCTAATAATTATATCTAGTCTTGAGCTATTGATTAAGATATTGATTGGTGACATGATTAGAGTCTCTATGAGACTGATTGAAAGATTGTGCCTCCATGAGGCTGATTGAGATGATTGGATTGAGATAGTTTGATTAGATGGATTGTTTTATGAGCATTGAGTCATAGGAGGAGTATCGAGCATCGAAAGAGTAAGAGTTACACCAACTTGCACTCGTCAAACTATGTAGCCAACCGTAGGTAAGAATTAGGATCATCACATCACATTATGTTGAGGTCCCCTCTGATTAGAAGTCCATGAAATCAATAGAGGACTTATAGATTTATTGTCTCCATTTGGACTTTTTCCTTATGGTTTTGATTCGTTCTCTACCTGGCAAGTACAGAACGGTTGTGTCAATATCAGCATGATTGTTATACAATCACTGGCTCATAAATGATCATTTCCGGATAAGAGAAACTCTCAGAAAACTTCCAACTGAGTTATCTGAGTTGAGATGAGATGAGATGAGTTGAGATGAACCCTTCTGAGATGAGTCTGATTTGATTGATGAGGTTTGATGGGTTAGATGGGTCATTTGTTTACTCTTTATTCTTATTTTAGATAGCCATTTGACATGTTGATTTATTACTATCCTTGATGTTGATTTTTGTTTCTATATTATTCGACCTGCTTCAGTTTCATTCAACTATTTTACATACCGTGCATTTCACGTACTGATATCACTCTGGCACTACATTATTTTATGATGTAGATACACAGAATAAAGCTCATCAGCAGATGCATCGTTGAGGATCTTTGTTCAGTAGATTGGTTAGCCTCCCCTACTTCGAATGATTCATTTACTTTATTTTCATCATGCTTTAGAGTTAGAGTTCCTTAGCTTTTATTATCATTGAGGTAGCAATGGGTCTGTCATTGACACCACCTAATAGTGATAGAGGCTTCATAGACTAGAGCCGAATGTTGATTGTTAAGATTGCGAGCTAGTTCTTTCTACTAGCCTTTCATTTATACCATTATTTTGAGACTAAATGATAGATGTGCCCATTTACATTCTATTAACTTCCGCTGATTAGTAAGATGATTCGTTAAATGAATGTGATGAGGCCACGTGGTTCGCTTGGAGACTAGAAATAGTCTTTGGGTGCCGACCACATCTTGGGCCCCCTTCAGGGGCATGACAATATATCTCTTTCTATATTATGTGCCCTTTCCTTCTAACATTGAATGCAGGTTTGCTAAATCTCATGCATTGCACCCCGCATATTTAGTACATTCAAATGTACTAACACACACTTTTTCCTACATGATCTCACTATGTAGGGACCGGAGATTACTTTCATCCATCATTCAATGACTAGATCGGATTTGAGACAATTGTTGTGATGAGACCTACCTTCCAAGGACAAGCCACCACCTACCTACCTTATGTTGTTCCCGTTTTCATTTTTACTTTGAGGGTGAGTCTAGGACATGTCTTAGCCCTCGTCCCATCTTATGTCTAGAAGCATTGGTGGAGACCTTTTTAATTTCTTCACTTTTTTGTTTAGCTTGAAAATAATGATAAAAAATTTGAAATTGAAATTAATAATGAAAAGATTGGTTAGACAACTAAAAAATAGGAAGATTATGTAGATATTAATTAGAATACTTAAATTAGGAGATAATTTAGGATAAATTAAGAAGGAGAAAGAAATAATAGTCTAGGTATCTACAAATTTCAGAGAGAGAGAGAGAGAGAGAGAGAGAGAGAGAGAGAGTAGAAATAAGGAATTTTTATAATATTTTAAGATGGTAGACATTATTAGAAAATATGGTAAAATATATTGTGTATTTATGTAAATTTTTTCTTTTTTTAAAAAAAAAACTTTTGTGATGTTTTTTCCCTTATATTTTGGCCATTTTTTCGGGACGTATTTTTTAAGACTTTTGGTAGACTTAGTACAGATGACAGGGTAATGGAGGAGGTTGGTTTAATAGTTCTATATCCAACACTATTACAAGTTGATCCATCAGCTACAGTAACCGGAGATGGTGCTTTGTATGATCGAAAGCTAGAAAAAATATTAGAATTACCTGTCATGTGATTTATGGTACCTGAATTAATGACCCATTTATTTGAAGAGGTGATGAGACATGTTTTCGTCGACTCAGTAAAAGCATTAATTGAAGTAGATTCATTCAATGATTTCTGATATTGATAAAACTCAGAAAAATCTTCCGTGGAAACTGAAATCATGTTATTAGACAATGAACTGGAAGCAATCATTTTCCGAACTCACAATATTGAAATAAATTGATAGACAATTGTCTAAAACTGCAATTATCTAACCAAGTCTGTGTTGGACATTAGAACTCCAAACCAGTGAATCACATGAAATAAATCATAGAATCAAGCGAATATCAACCCAATCAAACAAACTCAGAGAACTAATAGAGACTCTACAAGTCTCAAATTGTTACAAAGAAAGTCAACCCAAATAAGTCACAATTTGATCTGAACAGGGAGTCCCACTCAAAGACTGTTTCTAACACAACTAGCCTCCTAAATATTACTGCAGAAACACAGAAACATAACAGCTTACAAGAAACTCAAACCTGACCAAAAAGTGGTTGCAAAATCTATTCTAAGGTTGTCAAACGTGGTTACGTGATTTGAACCCACCACAAAGCAATCAAAAATATCAAGAAACCACCTCAAATAGGCAGGCAACTATTGGAAAAGTTGTTGATCTAGTACTAACAAATCAGAATGCTAGGCTCTGATACCATGTAAAATATAGAGCCAATGAAACTGTTTTCTTGTTGTATTATTCAAGAATAAAAGCTATTTATAGGTGTACAAGTAAATCTATCTAAGGAAATAAAATCAGAAAAGATCTTTAAAAAAACTCTAAGATTCCTAAATATCTCTATCTATTATTATGCTATAAATACAAGATATGACTGTACATTTTGTAACAAAGCCAATTAACCATGCATATGCGAGATCTATATTGATGTCCTGCAATCTTTAAAGTTACAACCAGGAGGACGGTATCCCAACATAAAAATCATGAGCCTGGAACTGACATTCAATGTGTTGTATTTAGTTTTGATAATTTTACGTTGAACCTAATAGAAGGACCTGATCCTATATGTATACCCGTGTCAAGGTTGGAACGCCATCTGTTGTGGTTGGTGGACACAACAAATGGCAGCATAGATTTGAGATAGTAACAGTGCACCAAGTTGTTTGATCCATAGTCAAAAACATATTTATCTTGAAATGAAACAACCTAGTGGCATATTCTCTCACAAAAAAATAACGTGTTAGAGATCATAGCTCAAGTTGCTTACATGTTGGTTCCATATTTTTGCTTGATCATCCTGTTATATCTTACTTCATTTACAAAATGATTCCTTCCAGACTTTGATTGAAGGAGAAACTTTGTATGCTTTCTTGAATTGTTTTCAAAAGTAAGTTTTTGTGTACAAAATTAATTTGATGTTTGGTTGACAATTTAAAAACCCGCATAACTAATACATGCATAAGTTATGAGAGAATGTCTATATTATTTTATACATGATAGAAGGTTGAATAAGTAGTACATGACTAATACACTCATAGAATAATAACTCGGTCATAACTAATCCCTATATTACTAATTGTTAGGAGTAGAGCAAGGGCGGAAGTGTATATAAGGTGAGAAATTTGAGAATATGGAAGAATGGATGTAAGATAAGTAAAATGAGAAACACACAATATGAATAACATGTATATTATGAGAGTATTATAATATACCAAATATTAATGTAGTAAGAAAAGTAATGAACTCTCACAATATAAATAAGAAATGTGTGTGAAGGAGAATATGGAAAGTGATTATAAAAGGAAGCTCTTTTGTATTGATGTTTTGCTTCTTGATTTTGAATTCTTGGATGGTTACAAAATGAATGTCATGGTTAGGTATATATACTATTCCACCTCCTCAATGGACGGCTAGGATCACTTTGATCCAATAGCTACAAATAAGTCTCTAGAAAACTCTATCAAAATATCTTAAATTCTCTACACCTATCTTGAATGCTCTGGAACCTTCCAGGTTCCTCTTTCAAGTTCCAGACAAGTCTAGAACTTTCTAGGCGTACACGTCTCTAGAATCTTCAAGACTTCTCTCGAGAATTTCACACATTTCTAGAACCTTCTAGATATCTCTAGAATTTGGGCCACATTATTATGCCATAAATTAGGCCACACTTAACAATATCCACCTTGGCACAAGTTTGTGGCATTCTTCTCGTATGAGGCTCAAATGACTTGGCATGTGTGAAGACCAACTAAGTCTAAACAATGATCACACTTAGTCGTTGGAAGTGGCTTAGTAAGTATATCTGTCGGGTTTTCTGAAGTGTGAACCTTTTTAACACTGATTTCTCCTTCTGCCATAGTGTCTCTGACAAAGTGATATTTGATTGAAATGTGCTTGGTCTTGGAGTGATAAGCATCATTCTTCGTGAGGAATATAGCACTTTGGCTATCAGAAAACACATTGGTTATACCTTGCGGAACACCAAGATCCATGACAAGACCCCGCAACCATATTGCCTCCTTTATACCTTTTGTAGCTGCTACATATTCTGCTTCAGTTGGATAGAGCAGCTTTGAATTGTAAAGAGGCCTTCCAGCTTATTGCACTAGAACATAGGGTGAAAATATAACTTGAAAGTGATTGTCTTTGATTTAGATCTCCACCATAGTCAGAGTCAACGAACCCAATGATATCAGTTGAAGAGTTTTGAGTTCTATCAAAGACTATCCCTAAATCTGTAATACCTTTTAGATAACGAAATATCTAATTGATAGCATTCCAATGCTTTTTGCCTGGGTTGTGCATATGTCGACTAATCATACTTATAGCATATGCAAGATCAGGTCTAGTGCATATCATGACATACATAAGACTCTGAACTGCACTAGCATAAGGAGTGCTAGCCATTTTTTTATTTCTCTTCCTTTGTACTTGGACAATTTGCAGATGATAGTTTGAAATGAGCAGCAAGAGAAGTGGAGACAGACTTACAGTATTTCATGTTGAATTTATCAATGATCTTCTCAATGTACTTTTTCTATGATAGAAAAAATTTTCCAGCTTTTCTGTCTCTATGTATTTCCATGCCAAGAATCTTCCGTGCTATACCAAGATCTTTCATCTCAAACTCTTTGTTGAGTTGAGACTTCAAGTTGTTGATGAGGGACTTGTCACAAGATGCAATAAGCATGTCATCCACATACAACAACAAATAGATATAAACACCATCAACCTGCTTGAAGTAAACGCAGTGGTCATATTGACTGCGCATGTAGCCGTGCCTATTCATGAATGAGTCAAATTTCTTGTACCATTGTCTGGGAGCTTTCTTAAGGCCATATAGTGATTTCTTCAAGTGATAAACGAGGTTTTCTTTCCCAGGTTCAACAAATCCCTCTGGTTGCTTCATATAAATTTCTTCTTCAAGATCTCTATGAAGAAAAGCAGTTTTGACATCGAGTTGCTCTAACTCTATGTCAAACATGGTAACCAAAGCAAGAAGGACTCTAATAGAGGTATGACAAACAACAGGAGAGAATATTTCATTGAAGTCAATACCTTCTCTTTGATTGCAACGTTTGACTACGAGACGTGCCTTCCATCTTGCAGGTTCAACTCCCGGGAACCTTTCTTTAGCTTGTAAAGCCATTTGTAGGTAAGTGCCTTCCGGCCCGGAGGAAGCTCAACCAGATCCCAAGTACCGTTCTTCTGGAGGCTTTCGATTTCCTCATTTATTGCCACAAGCCATTGAGATAAGTTATGACAAGAAATAACTTCAGAATAAGATGATGGTTCTACTCCAATTGGATTTTCTTCACCAACAGAGAGTGCATAAGAAACATAGTCATGTTCAGGATATTTTGTAGATTTTGTGACTTTCCTTTTCGAACAATCCCTGGTAAGACGATAATTCGGCTGCTGTGAACTTTGTGGCTGATCAGTGGTAATAGGATCATGTATCTCTTGATGTGCTTCATGACTGGTCTGAGAGTGTTGAGTGTCCGAGGAAGAGATATCATTAATCATGGGAGATTGGCTTCTAGTCTCTAGCTCCACCTTCTCACCAACACCTTCCTGATCTTTTGTATTAGAAGAAATAGAAGAATTCGAACCATAGGATTTTAATATAGCATTTTCGTTGAAGGTGACGTCTCTACTAAGAATGATCTTCTTAGTCTTAGGAAACCACAATCTATAGCCTTTAGATTCAAAAGAATAACTAATGAAAATATATTTTATAGCTCTTGGAGCTAATTTTCCATCATTAATATGAGCATAGGCAGTACACCCAAATACTTTAAGGAAAGAATAGTTGATGGGTGTACCTGATCATACTTCCTTTGGAATCTTGCAGTTAATTGCAGTGTGTGGAGATAGATGGCATATACTGCTGTAGAACAGACTTCCGTCCATAGATCCCCATCGATGCCAAAAATGAGCATTGGAGAGCATGCAACGGGCTCTTTTCAGAAGAGTTCTGTTTAAGCATTTTGCAACACCATTTTGTTGGGGCCTTTGGGAAGTGTTTTATGTCTAGCAATACCAGCTTGTGCGCAGAACTCTATGAAGTCTGCATCATAGAACTCCAATCCTCAATCTGTCCTCAACTTATTCACCTTTCTCCTTATCTGGTTTTCAATAAGAACTTTCCATCTTTTAAAGGAAGACAAAGCTTCATTTTTATGCCTCAAGAAATATGTCCAGACTTTACGAGAGAAATTGTCAATGTGGTCATCATAAAGCGCTTGCCAGAGTAAGATGGGACTCTAAAAGGACCCCATAGATCAGAATGGACATAATCGAGAATACCTTTAGAGCTATGAGTGGCAGTAGAAAAACTTACTTTCTTTTGTTTACCATATATGCAGTGCTCACAGAAATCAAGCTTACCCGTTCCGGTGAGTCAGGAAGACCACGTCTGTTCAGGATATCCATGCCTTTCTCGCTCATATGACCAACAAGCATGTGCCACAGACAAGTGTGATCAACATCAAAAAGAGAGGATGAAATGGCTGCAGAACCTGTCACTATATGCCCTTGCAAAATATACAGACTTCCATCTCTAATAGCCTTTAGAAGAACCAGGGCACTTTTGGAGACTTTCAGAACTCCACCTTCAGCTGAGAATCTATAGCCAAGTTTCTCCAGAGCACCTAGTGATATCAAATTTCGTTTTAGGTCGGGAACATGTAGAACCTTAGTTAATGTTTGGATAATACCATCATGTGTCTTGATTTTAATTGAACATATCCCAATAACCTTGCATGGGGAACCATTCCC
The DNA here is from genome assembly GCA_011800125.2 of Solanum clarkiae. Taxonomy (NCBI): domain Eukaryota; kingdom Viridiplantae; phylum Streptophyta; class Magnoliopsida; order Solanales; family Solanaceae; genus Solanum; species Solanum clarkiae. Next base: position 10,648 of record JAABOM020060456.1, read on the forward strand.
CATCAAGACAGTGCCACAATCAACATATTCATAAGTAGCAAATGAATCCTTGTGAGGACATATATGATAGGTGCAACCAGAATCAAGAACCCATTCATTAAGACTCTTCTTAGAAGAAGATATGGTAACACTGGGTCACCTTCTGATCTGTTTCAATGAAACTGGCTTTGACATTTTTTTTGAGGTTGTTTGAATTTTTCTTCCTTTTCTTTCTTATTTTTTAATTTATAACATTCAGAAATTTCATGTCCTGGCTTCTTGCAGTAGCGACAGGTTATGTTGGCTTTATGTCCCCTAGATTTGGATCTTGAATTTCTTTTATGATTATTTACTTTTCCATGAGTCCTCCCTCTTACATGAAGTCCTTCGATTTTATCTTCAGAATTGTACTTCAAGGTCAAATTTTTCTTAGAAAGAAGGGATGCTTTAACATCTTCAAATGTTAAAAGTATCATGATTGCCATATAACATTATTTCCTTGAAGTGTTTATAAGAGGGAGGTAAGGAGACGATTAATAAAACAACCTTGTCCTCATCTTTAATTTTAATATCTAAATTTTCAAGATAGAATTAAACTCATTAAGATGAGCTTGAATAGAAGTACCTTCATCCATGCGAATAGTATAAAGTCGTTCTTTGAGACGTAGCTTGTTGGTAAGACTTTTAGTCATCTAAGCGACTCTAACTTTGTCCATAGCCCAGCTGTAGTTTCCTTGTGAATAACGTCACGTATTACCTCCTTTGAGAGACATAATTGTATAGAAGCCATTGCTTTCTCATCTAACTCTTGCCACTGCTCATCCGTCATTGATGAAGGTTTCTTGGTTTTTCCCTCAAGAGCTTTCCTTAATCCGTTCTGTGTGAAAATGGCTTTCATTTGGATTCTCCATATGCTAAAACTTATCTTTCCATTAAATTTCTCAATGCCGAACTTAGTGATCGTCGACATAATGAACTGTTAGCTCTGATACCAATTGTTAGGAGTAGAGCAAGAGCGAAAGTGTGTATAAAGCGAGAAATTTGAGAATATAGAAGAATGGATACAAGATAAGTAAAATGAGAAACACACACAATATGGATAATATGTATATTATGAGAGTATTATAATATACCAAATATTAATGTAGTAAGAAAAGTAACAAACTCTCACAATATAAATAAGAAATGTGTGTGAAGGAGAATATGAGAGAATATGGAAAGTGATTATAAA
>JAABOM020060457.1:0-11856 GCA_011800125.2 Solanum clarkiae
TCGAAGTAATTTTCTTCTCAAGAAATATATCTTCAAGTCTCCCTTAAAAATAAAGGATAACCTTTTAATTTTATTATGTAATAATTTTTTGTATGATTATTCAATATTCTTTAAGCTGAGCTTGTGCCATTTTTTTTTTCAAATTTTGTGTGATTCAAAATACACTTACTCTAGTATTATGTATATAAATTACATTTTAAAAAAAATTAATATGCTCATATTTGACGCTTATTCATTGAGTTATTCTTCCACTATTGAGTTTGATGTGACGATGAGGCCAAGTAGTTCTCTCGGGGGCTAGCGATAGTCTCTGAGTGCCAGCCACACCAAGGGTATCCTCCCAAGGCATGACAAACTTGGTATTAGAGGGCAGAGTTCAAGAGTCCTAGGAAGTTTATAAAGCCGTGTCCAGTATAGTCTTGTCTATGTGTGTGTTATGCACTACACTTCATAAAAAAAAAAGCTATAGGACATTAGGAACTGTTACCCTTCCTTGTGATCTAAATTCATTCCATAGAGTTGAAAACTCTATAAATTTCTTTTCTGACTCATGCATTATGCAATTGCTTATCATGCCTCCAAGACGTGCAGTAACCTAGAGAAATGTCTTAGCTAGCACTGCCGAGAATCGTATTTCAGAGGTGCCTCCTCAAATGGAAACGAGGGGCTGAGGCTGACCGCCCAGGACCATTGGTGTTGCTATGACACCTGCTCCTCCACTTGCTCCTACCTCAGAGGCCGAATTTCGAGGAGACATACCCATGCTTACCCAGTTAGTAGCTGCTCAGAGTGAGAATCAGGGTTCACCAACCACTAGCTCTAGCTCTCATGAGCCTACAACTACTTCTAGATTGAGAGATTTTCTGAGGATGAACCCACTAGTCTATACTGGGTCTAAGGTTGAGGAGGATCTGTAGAATTTCATTGATGAGATGTGGAAGGTGCTGAAGACTATACATGCCACTGAGACTGAAGGAGTTGAGCTTGCTCCCTACCAACTCAAGGATGTGACCAAAGTTTGGTACAATTAGTAGGAAAAGAGTCGAGGTAATGATGCTGAGCCTGTTATTTGGGATGAGTTTGAGAGTGCCTTTCTTGATCACTTCATTCCTCAATAGTTAAGAGAGGCAAAGGTCAAGGAGTTTATGAATCTGAAATAAGAGGGGATGACTGTCAAAGAGTATAGCTTGAAATTCATCAGTTGTCCAATTATGCATCAGAGGTGGTTTCGAATATGAGGGCGAAGATGAGGAAATTTGTACTGGTTTAGGTAAATATGTGAAGAGAGAGTGTAAGGCAGCGTTGTTCATCTCAGGGACATTTCTAGGATGATGGTCAATGCCCAAAAGACTGAGGAGGATAAGAAAAAAGACAGAGAGGAGCATCTAAGTAAGAAGGCCAGATCAGCAGGGCCTGAGTTCAGTCAGAGCAAGCAGAATAAGGGAGATAAGTCCTACTTCCAGAAGAGGTCTTCTATCTGTGTACCATCTTTAACTGGTGCACCAACTCCTAGCCATCAGAGGTCCCAAGGTCAGCCAACCTCTAGGGCACAGGGTGCATAGTCTCAAGCAAGTGCGTCCCTTGGATCTAAAGGGAAGACACCTTGTGGGAAATATGGTATGATGCATATGGGAGAGTGTAAGAGTGAAGGGAATGCTTGTTATAAGTGTGGTCAACTGGGTCACTTTCAGAGGGATTGTCTGATGTGGGGCAATAAGGCCCAGACTTCTACCACATCATCACCAGTGAAGGGTAACCAAAGAGGTGCTACACCTGGAGCAGGCGGAGGAACAAACAAATTTTATGCTATGTGGAACCAATAGGATCAGAAGATTGCAGCAGATATTATGATGGGTATGCTTCAAGTCTTTACCTTTCCATGTTATTATTTACTTGATCCAGGTGCAACTTGCTCTTTTTTGATGCCATATGTGGCGAGTAGATTTGAGATTCTTCCTAACTGTTTGCTTGAGCCATTTTCTATTTCTACTCCTGTTGGTGAGTTCATTCGAGCTGACAGGATCAATAGAGATTGTGTAGTGTCTATCTGCCATAGGTATACTCTTGTCAATTTGATTGAGTTGGAGCTAGTTGACTTTGATGTGATTCTTTGTATGGATTTACTTGATGCCTTCTATGCCTCTATTGATTGCCGAACTCGAACTATCAAATTCTAGTTTTCGAATGAGCCTAGTATTGAGTGGAGAGGAGATTTTGCTACGCTAAAGGGTAAGTTATTTGTTACGTTAAGGCCAGAAAATTGATCTCTAAGGATGTATTTATCACCTCATGTGAGTCAAGTCCGATGATGTTGATCCCCCTTCCCTTGAGTTTGTTCCGATTTTGAATGAGTTTCCTGATGTGTTCCCTGAAGATCTTCCTGGAGTCACTCCTAATAGGGAGATCATATTTGGGATTGATGTTCTCCCGGACCCCCAGCCTATCTCTATTCCACCATATAGAATGTCCCTAGAGAAGTTGAAAGAGTTGAAAGAATAGCTGAGGGACTTGTTAGAGAAAGGATTCATAAGACCGAGTGTCTCTCTATGGAGTGCTCCGGTGCTATTCGTGCGAAAGAAGGATGGTTCCTTGAGGGTGTGCATTGACTACCTGCAGTTAAATAAGATGACTATTAAGAATAGGTATCCCCTTCCAAGAATTGATGACTTGTTCGACCAACTTCAGGGTGCCACTGTTTTCTCTAAGATAGACCTCAGATTAGGCTATCATCAGTTGAAAGTGAGAGAATGTGACATCTTGAAGACGACTTTCCAAACACGGTATGGTCACTTTAAGTTCTTAGTGATGTCTTTTGGGTTGATAAATGCACCAGCAACTTTTATGGATTTGATGAACAGAGTATTCTGGCAGTATCTTGACAAGTTCATGATTGTGTTTATGATAATTTGGTGTACTCTAGAGATGAGGAGGAGCATGCCAATCACCTTAGGATCACTTTGTAGGCACTCCAAGACAATGAGTTATATGCAAAGTTTTCTAAGTGTAAATTTTGGCTCAAATCTGTGGCCTTCTTAGGCCATATGATTTTCAGAGACGGAATCCAAGTAGATACTCAAAAGATCGAGGCAATTAAGAATTGGCCAAGGCCAACCTCACCAACCGAGATAAGAAATTTCTTGGGTTTAGTTGGCAAATATCAAATATTTGTTGAGGAATTTTCTTCCATATCCACACCGTTGACTAAAACTCAAAAGAAGGTCAAGTTTCAATGGTCCGATGAGTGTAAGAGGATTTTTCAAGAGCTAAAGATGAGGTTAACCACTGCATCTGTGTTAACCTTGCCTGATGGGACAGATGGATTTGTGATATATTATGATGCTTCGAGGGTAGTACTAGGCTGTGTGTTGATGCAAAAAGGGTAAGTTGTTGCCTATGCTTCGAGACATCTTAAGGTGCATGAGAAGAATTACCCTACTCACAATTTAGAGTTGGTAGCGGTAGTGTTTGCTCTCCAATTATGGCCCCACTATTCATATGGGGAACATGTGGATGTGTTCATATACAACAAGAGCCTGCAATATATCTTCATGTAGAAAGAGCTTAATTTGAGGCAGAGGAGATGGATTCTGTTGCTTAAGGACTACGACATGAGCATCCTTTACCATCCAGGTAAAGCTAACATAGTTGTTGATGCTTTTAGCAGATTATCCATGGGAAGTATTACCCATGTGGAGGAGAAGAGAGAATTAGCAAAGGAGGTTCATAGGCTAGCACGACTGGGAGTCCAACTAGATGAGCCCGGCGAAGGAGGAGTTCATGTACCAAATGGGTCTACATCATTCCTAGTAGTGGAGGAGAAAGAGAAACAAGGTCAAGATACAGTCCTATTACAATCGAAGGACAATGTGCGTAAGCATAAGGTGTTAGCATTTGCCAAAGGGAGAGATGGAGTGTTTAGGTATCAAGGCAGATTGTGTGTTCCAAATGTTGACGTGCTTCAAGAGAGGATTATGGAAGAGGCCCAAAGTTCAAGATATTACTAAGATGTACCATAACTTGAGGGAAATTTACTGGTGGAGCAGAATGAAGAGAGAGATTGCCGAGTTTGTTTCTAAGTGTCCAAAATGTCAACAAGTTAAAGTTGAACAACAAAGACCATGTGGAGTAGCTCAGAACTTTGAGATTCCAGAATGGAAATAGGAAATGATTAATATGAACTTTGTTTCCGATTTACCGAAGTCTCGTAGACAGCATGCCTCTATATAGGTGATAGTTTATCAGATGACTAAGTCAGCTCACTTCTTAACGGTCAAGACGAACGACACTACAGAAGACTATACCCAGTTGTATATAAGGGAGATTGTTAGGTTGCATGGGGTCCCTTTATCCATCATCTCAGATATAGGAGCTCAATTTACTAACCAATTTTGGAAGTCATTTCAGAAGGGTTTGGGTATAAAGGTGCTCCTTAGCACAACTTTCCACCCTCAGACAGAAGGCCAGGCAGAGCATATTATTCAAAAATTAGAAGATACGTTGAGAGCTTGCATCATTGAATTTAAGGGTAATTGAGATGACCACTTGCCTTTGATACAGTTTGCTTACAACAACAGCTTCCATCGAGCATTCAGATGGCCCCATATGACACACTCTACGGGAAGAGGTATAAGTCACCAATTGGATGGTTCAAAGTAAGTGAAACAGAGTCGATTGGATAGAACATAGTTAACAAAGCTATGGAAAAAGTGAAAATCATTTGAGAGAGGTTGAAGACTACACAGAGTAGACAGAAATCCTACATATAAGTCAGAAGAAAAGACTTAGAGTTTGAGGTAAATGATTGGGTATATTTGAAAGTGTCGCCTATGAAGGGTGTGATGAGGTTCGGAAAGAAAGGGAAGTTGAGTCCAAGGTATATTGGTCCTTATCAAATCATAAAAAGAGTTGGCGATATGTCTTATGAGCTAGAACTATCCCCAGAGTTAGAGTCCATCCACCCGGTCTTTCACATTTCTATGTTTAAAAAGTGTTTGGAAGATCCACAATTGGTAGTGCCTATTGAGAGTATAGGAGTGAGAGACAGTCTGAGTTATGAGGAGATCCCTATCCAAATCCTTGATTTTCAGATTCATAAATTGAGAGACAAAGAGATTATATCTATCAAAGAATTGTGGAGGAACCAATTTGTAGAAGAAGCTGCTTAGGAAGCGGAGGAGGATATGAAGGCCAATTACCATCACTTATTCCAGCCTACTGGTGATGAGAGATTTGACGGTACGTATTCTTCCTCTACATTCTTGAACTTCCTATTCCTTGAGTCTTACTTTTGTTCTCTGTATGGTAGGGTTCTAGAGTCCGAGTGAGGATTAATGTGATGCATTGATTGTTTAATTGTTTACTTGTTGAACTTGTTGCTTTATAGATTGCACGAGTGCGTTGAGAGATGGTTGAATGTCAGAGTCCATAGGTAAATTCGTGCCTTGCCCAAATCTCTAGTTACTTATCATTCGAGGACACATGATCCTAAGGTGGAAATTTCGTGACACCTCATAACTCTACCCTCATATGTGCCTATATTTCAAGCCTCATTCTTATATGTGGGAAATGTAATAGAGTCATAAGAGACCTCTAGTACTTAGACAAGTTCAAGACTTTCATGTAAATTGAGTTTTGAGTGTATTATTATGTAAGGGTCAACTATAAATGGTCATAACTTTTATCACACAAAGAACTAGATGACCCAGAACAAATCAAATGAAAGCCCATTGAATTAGCTTTCTAACACAATTGGTTTCACCTTCCTTCGAGTTCGGAGTAAAACGTTATGACCATTTTGCTGAAGACTGTCAGTGTAGAGTTGCACCTACGAGACCCAGTTAAGAGCCGTAATTTGGACTATGACTCATATCTGCAACTCATAGAAAACGTCAGAAAGCTACAGATTTCAGCCCCAAACATTATGACCACCTTCTACAAGTCGTAGCATGGGCTACGAGTCATATTGTGGGCTCGTAGTAAGTTCCAGAGACTTCAAAAATTAGGCTAAAAGTTTAAGAGAGAGTTCTTACAAGTCGTATGGTTTCCCGTAGGTCATGTTTGACAGCTTTTTAATGAAGGTCATTTTGGACCTTTCCCACAATTCCTAAGCCTAGGGTCAACGTTTTTATACCTAAATCAACCCCAAAACATATTAGATGGCCTCTTTGGTATTGAAATATTCTCTCTAAGGCATTAAAGAGAAATTCAAAAGAGGAAGAGAGGCTAGGGTTTGAAGGAGAACTTGAGAAATCTTCTAATTTCATCCAAGATACTTCAAGATTCTACACTCCCAAGTATGTAAGGCTCACCAAAGTGTGGATTCCTTTCTTCACACACCCTTTTCCATTATCTTGAGTCAAGATTTGAGGAGAGTTGAGATTTTTGAGAAATTTCTTCTATTTTAATACTGTATCTTTGTAATCATCATGAGGTCTTATTTTACATTACATTATATGAGGTAATTCCTATGTTTTAATGAGCATGAATGTGAGATGTTTACATGCCTTTTCATTATTGATTGTATGAACCCTAATTTGCATTTTTCAATGGAATTTTATGCATAAATTGAGCATATTGAATTGGGTAAATTGGCCACATTGAATTGAGTTGAGTGATGCACATTGTGTTGAGTAACTTGAGTATACATGAGCCGGAGGAATATGTTGCATTGAGTCACATACGCTACAATATACGATGTCTTGATTGTATTGCATGACATGTTGATTAAATGAGTTTAAATGAATGTTTGAGTCTAAGTCAGGTTAATCATTTGCATTGATTGATTGAATTTTTGAGTTGAGTTATGATTTGATGATGAGATGATGATGAGTTGAGTTATGAGTTGCTGACGAGATGATGATAAATTGAGTTATGATGATCATGATTAGTTAATTGATGAGTTGAGCATATTTTAGTCTTGGCAGGAGCGTTGAGCACCGAGTTGGGGGATTGAGGAGCACCTAAGAACTACGTTTCCAGCATAGGACAGTCATTTCAGCATAATACTAGTGACTCTTGTCCCGCAAGTGGACACCCCCTTACGGATCCATGGGGGAGAGTTGATGTGTCCTTTTCCGTGGCACGTTAAGGACGGGAGATGCAATGATTCCATATTCGTTGTCCATCATCTAATTATAGGTGGTAGGAGGTGTATCAGTTAAGACAAATTCCCAAGCAACACTGGTTGAGCATGATATTTCAAAATTAGTCTATTTATCATATACATATTTATAAAGCGTGATTTACTTCAAATGTGCATACATTGAGTTGAACCTAAGTTGTTGAGTTGAAATGAATAAGTTGAGCCTTTTTTTTCTTGAGCCATTTTACATACCAGTATATTCCATATACGGACATTCATTTTGGGCCTGCATCGTTTCATGATGCAGATACAGTAGATAGAGGGCTTCAACACACGCATTGTTGAGGTCCGGATCAGTACATCCCTCGAGATTGGTGAGCCCTCCTAGTGTCCCGGAGGAGCCCTATTATCTTTAATTATTTTGAGTACTTTTCTTTCTTTGACAAAGGTGCCCATAGCTTGTCGTGGCACATTTTTGAACTTATAAGTAAAGGCTTCGTGGACATTCAAGTGGAGGTCTTGGATAAGTCTCTGTATCTAAACTACTTTCATTGATACTATGATACAGTAGAGTTATTTCTATATGTATATGTGTGTGTGTATATGATCATATTTGATGCTTATTCATTGAGTTATCCTTCCGTTGTTGAGTTTGGTGTGACAATGAGGGCAAGTGGTTCTCTCGGGGGCTAGCAATAGTCTCTGAGTGCCAGCCACGCCAAGGGTACCCTCTCGGAACATGACAATGAAGATGTCCGGTGCATTAGTCAACCCAAAACACATCATAACAAACTTATAATGCTTATACCTAGTCCAGAAGGCCGTCTTGGGAATACTTCACTCACCTTCACTTGATGATATCCTGACCGAGGATCGTTCTTAGAGAAATTGCTAGACCCTTGCAATTAGTCAAACAAATCATCAATCCTTGGAAGAGGATACCTATTCTAGATGGTGACCCTATTAAGTTGTCATTAGTCAATACACAGTCTAAGTCCATCCTTCTTTTTCACAAACAACACTAGTGCACCCCAAGGTGATTGGCTAGGCCTAATAAATCCCTTCTCCAACAAATCCCTCAATTGTTCCTCCAACTCCGCCGGGGCCACACGGTAAGGGGGAATAGATATGGGTTGAGTATGGGGAAGGAAATATATACCAAAATCTATCTCCCTTTCAGGAGGAACACTAGAAAGGTCATTTGGAAAGACATTAAGGAACTCATTTACAACCGAAACCGACTCTATAGGAAGGACTTTGGACTCCACATCCCTAACCCTCACAAGATGGTAAAGACACCCCTTAGTGATCAACTTATTGGCTTTAATGCAAGAGACGAACCTACCCTTGACCACCACGTCATGACTCTCCCACTTAAGGAAAGGTTCATTTGGTAATTGGAATTTGACCCTACGAGTTCTAAAATCAATAGTAGCATAGTATGCATGCAACCAATCCATCCCAAGAATGACATCAAAATAAACCATGTCCAACTCAACAAGATCACAAGGCAATATTCTATGCAAAATGCATATGGGAAAATCCCTATAAACCTTCCTAGCAACAATAGATGCACCAATATGAGTAGATACCTCATATGACACACACAACTACTCGAGGTCAACATGGAACATTTTTGGAAACTAAGAGGGTAAGCAAATAAAGAGTGGCACCCGAATCAATCAATGAATATACATCAAAATAAAATATTTTCAACATACTCGTGATGACATCAGGAACCTCCTTAGCCCCTTGCCTACTATGTAGAGCATAAAATTGATTGTACCTTGGGGCACTATCTCGTCGACTACCTCTTCCCAATGGAACTGCATTAGCACCTTGAGGACGAATCTCTTTACCCTTGTTGAGATTTCGAGGGAAATCTATCACCTTATTCCAAACTTCCCCATAACCATAGCAAGAATTTGTGTCCCGCAAACATTGGCCACTATATACCCACAATTAGGAACCACACCTCTAACTACACGGGCCCTTGGAAAATCATTGGAAACCCTCTTTTGAAATGCATGAGAATACCCTTGGCTTTGATGGAATCGGTCACTCCTTTGGAACTTCCCTTGAAGACCGGCCCTCTTGGCCTCATGACCTCTTCTCTTCCTCAACTTTTCCTCCTCCATTTGTTTGGCATCGGTCATCAAACCTGACAAGTCCATGTCACTAATCAACATGCGGACTTGTACTTCTCACTGACCAAGTCGAAAACACCCATCACAATTTTGCTCATCTTAGATCTTGAGTCGGCCACCAAACGTGGAGCATACTTTGAAAGTTGGTTGAACTTGAGGGCATACTCCCTCACACTCATGGATCCTTGTCTCAAATTCATAAATTCCACCAACTTAGCATCCCTAAGTTCCGGGGGAAGAACCCATTAAGGAAGACCACCTTCAACTCCTCCCAAAGCACCACATAGTTGACTTCTTTCAGTCCTTCCATGCATTGAACCATATTTGTGCTACCCCTTTGAGTTGGTAGGCTATTAGCTCTGCCTTATCCTCCGACCTCACATCTGTGATAGACAAAATCTTGTAGATCTCATCAATGAGCTCTTGAGGGTCCTCACTCATCTTTGACCCATGGAATTTTGGGGGATTCATTATCATGAAGTCTCTCACCTGAGATGCCGGTGTAGGAATGAGAGGCTTGGGCCCCTTGGTTGGCTCAATTAGCCACAACTTGTGCAAGTAAAGAGAGAGCATCCCAAAGCTCTCCATTAGTCAATTGCTCCTCAGGTGTGCTTGGCTCTTCTCTCTCTCGTCTTAGGCATGATCTAGCATAGCAAAGGACAATTGTAGGGGAAAAACCTGCATGATCTAGCATAGTAAAGGACAATTGTTAGGGGAAAAACCTTACTTCAACTTTTATAGTATGACATAAAGTAAGAAAAAGGGAAACATTTCCTATACATCGCATAGTCTCTAGTTCATAGTTGTGGTGCGCAACACAACCATGAATAAGACTCTAAACCACTCGGTGTGTTGGACTCCAAGGATCTAAAAACCTAGTGCTCTGATACCAAGTTTGTCATGACCCAAGCCTAGGGCCTAGACGTGACAAGGCACAAGGGGAACTCGAACGGGCCCCAAGCAAGCCACTTAGAAAATCTTTACATATCCTTGGTTGTAGAAGCAATAAAACAAGCATCAAGAGATAAAAATTTGGACAACTGGGGCTAGGGGAACCCCTTCATATCATAGACATCAAGAACAAGAGAGTCAAGGCTCCGAGCATAGATACATAACATATCTAACAACACCTCTACTACATAGATAAGAGTAGGGGCCATGACAAGAAAGTGGGCTCACCCTTATAGTCAACACATAAAAAAAAGAAAGATAGTCTTAGTACATAGCAAGAGATCATAAGCAACATCCTCGGAATGGAGGACTCACTTCAAGCTTGGGAGACAATCGTACTAGCCATGTGGAGGGGGAGGATGATCAAGCAGTGCTCCGATTCCTACATGGTGACATTATGTAAGCATAAAGTATATGTGAGTATATTTGAATGTACTGAGTATATAGGATGTAATGCAACAACACATAGACATCATAAGCAAAATGCACAATAATACTCATTAGATAGCATAATAGCAAAATGGCATGAATTAATGATGCTTGAAGTAAAATCTTGCTTATATAGAACATAACACATGTGTAAGGAGTGATAATTCTTAGTGTAATCCAAGGCCTATCACCTCCTTGAAGAGGTGCATCAGGTACAAACCCCTTCATGAGGTTGATCAAGTACAACCCCCCCCCCCCAACAAGGTTAATGGAGTACAACCCCCCTGAAAAAAAAAGGTTGATAGGTACAAACCCTCAACAAGGTTGATAGGTACAAACCCCCAAGAAGGTTGCACAGGGCCTGCCACCTCCGGAGAATGGGGATCGAGGTACAAACCCCTCAACGAGGTTACCCGGGCCTACAACCTCCCGAGTGAGGCTTGGTCATCCCCAAAATTATAGAGATAATATCATATACATAAATTTCTTTCATCATCATATACATACATTTCTTTCATCATCACATAGTCATTAAACTTATAAGACATGCATTGGACTTGAATTCCTCAAGAAATCATAACTGGACATTTTATCAAACACATGACAAGTGTGTAATGATAGTTTAAAACCATACAATTCATGAGTGAAATCATAATATAAATGTCACGACCCAACCCAGGGATTGTGATTAGTGCCGATTAGGCACCCAGACAAACACTAAACTAGATTTCCAACTATAATAGCTAAGGAATCTACCAAAATTTCGGCAGAGTTTCCTCTGTTTTACTGACTAACCACGCCTGCAAACAGCAACCCCAGCATACAACAGATATCTAAACACACACATATGCGGGCCAACAAGGTCACCATTGCGGTATAACCGCCCAACAAACGTATCATACATACATAGTCATACCATATGCAATATCCCACACCCACATGTATCCACGGACCTCTATACATACGAACTAAATCATAGGACGGGACAAGGCCCCGTCATACCCTCGAATATACACAAATGCAAAATACGAAAAATAAGTGTACATGTATATACCCAAAAGTCTGCTCCTGAGGCAAAGAGAGCATTTCAACGGTTGACAGAGATCCTAAGAAGATGGCTCTCTAACTTGTACGTCGGTAACTGTGGGCATGAAATGTAGCCCCCCCGAAAGAAGGGGGTTAGTACGAAATACGTACCGAATATGTAAAGCGGAAAGTACGAAATATAAGTGGGAGTAATAATCCGAA